>CATIWM010564967.1:0-12137 GCA_949671775.1 Mallotus repandus
ATGGATTTCTTCAATAAAATCCCCTACAAAAGAGGACTAATTAGGCATTTAAATGAAATCCCTTTTTGTACTAGAATTAAACAAAAAATAATAGAATCCTAAATAAAATAGGAAACTATAATATTTCTCAATCAAACTCAAATTCTACCCAAATTAAACTAATTAATTATTCAATATTCATTAAAATTCAACTCAAAATATATGTAAAAATTACAAAAATCATGTTGTTGTTGCGTTGTGGAGTGTTTTGTGTTTTGGGGCTGATTTTTTGTACCTTGGGAATTCACTTCAAGGTGTTGGAACTCATTTTTTGAATGAAAGCAATGAAGACTTAAAGAGTCTGTTTTGACACAGCCGTGTCAAATGCCTAACACAGCTATGCCTGGTTGTTATTTTTGAAGGGCTGTTGAAGTCTATTTTGACATAGCCGTGTCATATGTCTGACATAGTTGTGCCTGAGAGTTGCATTCCAGATGGAGATCACGTGACACAGTGTCACTTGGGCGCCACAGCTGTGTCACGAGCAATATTGTTGTCCTAAATTAGGAAGCTATTTTTTCTCCTTATTTTTTACTCCACTTTTACCCTATTTGTATAAATACCTAATTTTAGGATTTGGCAATGGGTTGTTTTAAGATTGTTAGCCGCCCTAACACTCCTTTATATGCTCTTTTACAGCATAGTGAAATCATCTTTTCTGTCTGTGGTTTTTCCCCGTCTTGGGGTTTTCAATGTAATTCTTGTGTTTGCTTCTCTACTTCTTTATTTTACCATTATTCTTTTGTGTTTAATTGTTTGTTTGTGCACTCCGGTCACTTCCGCTGCGCAACAGAAAACAAGAAACTTTTTTGCACTGATGGGTTGTTATCGTTGGCAAACATACACTTATATATGGCAAAACCTTTTAATGGGATTGAATGGGACTTTCAGTGTGGTCCCTTTCAGGACATATTTCACATGCAATCACATGGTTTTGCCTTAAGACAGATTTGAACACTTTTTGTTCTCCTGCTGCAATTCATCTTAGCCTTCCACCTAACACTTGAAGCTTTGTATAATGACCTGTTTATCATGATATATATATATATATATGCCCAGCAGTCAACTCAAATATGGGAAGATCAACTAATAAAGAAATATTCTGTGGACTGAATTTGCATATTCTTTCAGAAAGTACACACATTACCATGATACAAGTTAGTGGAACCAAGAACTTCTTGTCTGGTGTTTGTTGACCTGTCCAAAATTTCATCCATTGGGTTACAAGCCACTATAACATGTACCTAGTACTAACTGCAAACTAAAGAAATTATTGTCTGATGTTTATTTACTGAAGAATGTTTTATAAAAGATAAATGTCAGTAACCATTGGAATATTTGTACATAAATTAATGTGCAGTGCAAATGAATTTAACCCAAAAGATTAGCGAAGTGCTGAGTAAGAATTCAGCTGGATAGAAATAATACTTTTTCATGGCAGGGAGAACATAAAAGAATCTGAAAATTAGTTGAATACAGCATCGTTTCTGCTTTAAGGATCAAGAATCTAAAAGGTTATTTGACATCTATTGAAAAGCTTCCCACTTTCATCTAATAAAATGCATCTATTTGTAAGAAGCCATGTCAAATGCAAATAAAGCATGTCCTACTTTTAGTCTCCATCACCACTTGCCTGGCAGTAGTATTGTTGCAAGGGAATCTCCCCCATTAAAAATAACCATGATTGACAATCATCTGAGATATCAAATTTGAGGGACAAGTAAGAATTTAATTTCCGGGCACCCAAGAGAAAGATCCACAAATCTTAGATGTTATTTGCATTTACCTACTTGGCTGTTTGAGATTTGCTCATCTGCAAGTTAATTAATTACTTACAAAGCAACTTATTCATTTCATTTTCAGTTAATAGATAAGCCGATAATCTTAATCCTGGTGGGCGATGGGGTTTTGATCTTGTCATTTCTGATTGCTTAGATAGTTGAAGTTCTTTTCAGAATGTTTTATTTTATTTTGTTAAAAGATCCGCAAATGAGCTTGCACATTCATTTGCTCAAATGGCTCAGTTCTATGCTGGTCTTCAGGAGTGGTTCTCTCCTCCTGATTGTGTTTTGAACATTTTGGTTAGAGATAGCCTTTCTTATTAATGAATTTTCCTTTTATTAAAAAAAAAAGATAACCCGATAATTTAACAGCAATTTAGAAGTGATATTTTCTTCTGTAAACTATTAAGCAGCATTTAATTAACTCTGATTCGATTAGAAGATAATTAAATGCGTGCCATCAGCTGGAACTGATTTGGGTTGGCTTCAAATTAAATATGCATAGTTCTGCTAGTTGCTTCACATGAAAGAATGGAATTGCAGTATATTACTTCATTTATCAGTCCAAAATTGTACATAGATTAGTACATGTTAGTAAATTTCTACATTCAATAGGAAACTTTGAGCTCATCTCTTACAAGCTCTACAAACTGAAAATTAGTTCAGTGAAGGCTTGCTCACTGCATGGAATTGTGAGGCCCCCCATAGGATGATTGAATCCAAATTCTTCTTCAGCTTGATTTAACAAGTTTTGAAAGGAAGGATGCTTCAAGTAAGATATGGGAACTGCGAATCGCTTCTTCTGACTTTCTCCAACATATACAGCAAAGTGGCCTTTAGGAACATCAGCAGTTTTCTGTGACAAGAGAACTCTCTTTACAACTTGCTTGGAATTCATGATCTTCGCCAAGCGGAAACCCATTATGAGATTCTTTTGCAAGCGATGGACTGATTGAGTTTGCAATATTCTGAAAAGTGAGGAACTTTGGCAGTGAATCGCTGTCCTGGTAGACACACTCATACATATATATAATATATGAGGAGAAAGCTTTCTTCACCATACAATCAATTTGGCCGAGTGGCAACGATTGGACGCTCAGGGACATATTCAGAAGCAATCACATGGTTTTGTCTGTCAACTAATTGATATGTAAAGATAAACATAAGACCATTTCTTCATTTGCTGAAATCATCTTGGCCTACCACTTAAGATTGAAAGCACTGTACCATGACCTGCTTTTTCATAAACATTTGCTTAGAAGTTCGGTCAAATGATACATCAGCTTATAAAGAACTAACATGTGGATCAAATTTTGCATGTTCTTTCATAAACTACTCTTCCCCATGACATATGTTAGTGGAAGTTCATGACCAAGTGAAAAATGACCAGCAGCAACCACCATCTTGTCTGTCCTTTCACTGCCAGACAAGAAAGATAAAGAAGTGATGTTACAGCTGGAAAGGCTGAGATTTACACTCATAGCATGCCTCATATCCAATCTTTACATAATTTTGTCTAAAAATTATCTGTTTCACATGACTCATTCCCTAGTGTTAATCTCCATTGCTGGCTACCTTGTACCGTACCTTTATACAAGAGGCTTCCACCTTTATGTGGGATCAGCTACATGATTAGCATTGACAGATGAAGAATAGACTCTTTTGGGTGCCCATCTATGATTGCATCATATATGCTGCAGGAAGATACTATTTTCATTGCAGCTGCAGGTAGTTGCCCATACTTTAATTAATTATAATTGATTTAAGAACAATGAAGTCTTGCAGTTATTAACTGCATTGTGCCAAATGGTACGATCAATACATGTAATCACTGAAATATTGGAAGATGCAAAAGCTATCTGCATTTACTCACCCTTTTCTGACTAGTAACAATAGTCAATTTTCTTCAGATTAACTACAGAAATAATTATGCATTAACACCAGAAAATGGAATTTGCAAGGAACAGATAAGCTGAAGAAAATTGGGTTCAAATCAACTGTCCATAAATATGATGTAAACATAAATACAGACATCAAAGAATTGAAGTGTTAATTTACTTTTCAGAAGTCAATCAAGATTGGTACATAAGTTAATTAGCTTGTTAACAGTTACAACACAGCTCTAAGAGCAACTCTAATTAAGGCCTACAAACTGAAAACAAGATCAGTGAACACCTGTTCACTGCATGGGATTGTAACGCCACCCATAGGATGATGAAATCCAAATTCTTCCTCAGCTTGACTTAACAGGTTTTGGAATGAATGATGTTTCAAGTATGATATTGGCACTGCAAATTTCTTCTTCTGATTTTCTCCAACATAAACAGCAAAATGGCCTTTGGACACATCAGTGGCAGTATCCAGTGACAAAAGAATGGGACGTCGTAGAATTTGCTTAGCATTAACAATCCTAGGCAAGCGAAGACCCATGTTTGATTGAATCAAACTTGTAGGTCGAATTTGAAAGTAAATAAAGAAGATATTTGGCCCTGGATAGCTATAAGAACTCCTTGGAAGAGGCTTATATAAACAATTTGTTGCAATGACCTCTACTACTGGGAGGTCCAAATGTGGGGAATATTTTACAAGAATCACATGGTTTTGCTATAGGCACTTCGGACAATCAAGGCATCATCTTGGGCTACCAACTCCATCACAACCACTGAAAAGGCTACTTGCAATGGCAGATGCTTATCAGTCCGCTATAAAGCAAAATTTTTTAAAGATCTAATGGCTAGATCAACTTCGTGTATGTTGCTTAAGAAATGTCGCATATCACTATGCAACTTGTTCGCGTGGAAGTTGGAAATCAAATTGACACAATGAATCACTTTATCTGTTGTGCTTCAAGCCATTAACTATCTATCCTATGACAAAAGTACCTGTTATGGTTATATATCTTATTGAAAAAATATTTTTTTACTACCCAAGAGTTTAGTTAAATAGAATTTTGAGATTGTAATTCCTATTGAAAATTCTGATAGATTTTAGTTAAAGCCTAATGACCAAAAATATCCAATTTTTTTTTTTTCCTTTTTGCAATTTTGATCAAACTTTTAACTTTTTTTTTTCAATTATGAGTGAATTCATTGCAATTATATCTCACATTTTATAATTAATTTCATCGAAGTACATTTAGCATCCACATGAATCAATTATGCATATATAGCAACGTTGTAGGATGTTATAAGATGTCATGTTAGCGTCTCCCATACTCAATTTTAATCAAAGTGGTAAGTTATATTTGCTAAACATTTATCAACTTCAGATATTTATAACAAAATTAAAAATATAAAATAAATTTAGATAGTTTGTGTAAACATGTGCTCATTTTCTAAGGAAAATGCTAGGAGCCTGATATTCATAGGTGAGAACTGTAGTAAACATGTTGTTATTGGGTTAAATATATCAGTGATTATCCAACTTTACACTACTTTCGTTTTAGATACTAAACTTTAATTGGTTTCTTTTTGGTAACTAAACTTTAATTTAATTGAATTATCGACTAGTCACCTACTGACGTTTTACTGATGTAGCAACTGGACTTAAGATATTCAAAGAATATTCATCACATCATCATACACATCAACTGCCAACTTATTAGTGACTGAAATGAAATTAATTAAAATTAGTACTCAAAATGAAATAATTACAAAGTTTAGAGACCACCAATATATTTAACACATTAATTAACTTTGTTAAAAAATATATTTGACTTATATTAAAAATTCCATACCTAATTTAAAATGAAAATTGTTTGAAGCTTGCAAGAAGCTTTGGTATATATGTAAAGATTTAATGTTAGTACCATTTTTTTGAACTCGATGCAAGAAATATTGGGATCTAGAGATACAGCCATCATTTTATATGACAATCAATTACTTTTTTTTTTTTTTACTAAAATTTATCGAACACTTAGACATGTACTAATTGTTTGCATTGCTAAGAGCTATATATATATATATATATATTGAATTGCTTTTTGTTTGTATGAAATTTTATTGTTTGTTTGATGCTCATAGGTCATAAATATTTATATAATTTCAATAGACATGGTACTATATATTAAAAAATATATTGGTTAAATAAATTAGACGCAAATTTTTTTTTAGTATAGGTCAAATAAATTTGTTAACAAGGTTAATGAATGGGTTAAATATATTGGTTGTCAATAAACTTTATACTGATTTCATTTTAAATACTAAATTTGAGTTGATTTCGTTTCAGTCATCAATGAGTTAACATTTAATGTGTATGCTTATATGGCGAATACTCTTTAAATATTCCAAATCCAACTACC
Source organism: Mallotus repandus (assembly GCA_949671775.1). NCBI lineage: Eukaryota > Viridiplantae > Streptophyta > Magnoliopsida > Malpighiales > Euphorbiaceae > Mallotus > Mallotus repandus. The sequence goes on from CATIWM010564967.1 coordinate 6,121, forward strand.
ACATTAACAAAATGTCACCAAGTGATTAAAATTTAGTCACTAAAAAGCAACCAATTGAAATTTAGTAACAAAAATAAAATTAGTGTAAAGTTGAGTGACCACATATGCATAACCCTATTATTATTATATCTGATTTATGTTGCAGCTGGAAACACAAATTAGCTACAATAATAACCAACGTTCACACAACCTCTTGAAACTTTTAATTTATCAACTTGCTTGATTGACAAGATGTCATACCTAAAGTTCACATGAGTTATGCCCTACTATGATATATCGAAAGGTCCCCATCATCAATCCATCGAAATACAGCAGCATACAAACTGCTTTTGCACCAAAGAAAATTATGGGGAAAATGATTGATCATATTGCATATTTTGGATCTGGAGTACCACGGATATATATGCCGAAGATATGCTTCTTGAATTTGGATTGTCTGCTCGTTGAGATAGTTGGCAAATTGCACCTGTCACTTATAAGCCTTTGATCGTTCTGATATTTTGGTGAACATGGTAGCTGATTTTTCATTTTTGGGAGATTAATTTAAGCATAACGTTAGAGATGTGAAATTGAGAGTAGTGGTTGTTTTTTTTTTTTTTTGAAATTGGTTAGTGGTTGATGTTGGGTTGTTGACTAATGTGTATTTAATCTCTCCTTATAAAAGTGAGCTGCTGCAACCAGAAAACTGCTATGTGTGATAGAAAAACGAGCTAAAAACGGGAGATTTAGTAAAATGAAGAAAAGGAAAAAAAAAGGTAAGATATAATTTATTTTTTTTGAATCATAAGTGTTTTGGGCTTTTTGCCAATTTATGAAAAAAACTTAAAATTTTTACAAATTTATGGCATTTTTGCAAAAAAAAAAAAATCCATTTTGTGGTTGAATGAAAAAAAATTACCAATTTGTGGTATTTTTTTCATCTAATGCACCAGATATCCGGTATCTTGTAGGACACAACTAATTTAGATTCGACCTGGTAAGGACGCGTCTTTACCGATTTTACATCGCTCTTTAAAATATTCGATCAGATTTATATAGTATTGAATCAGAGAGGTTTAAATTTTTAGAAAATTTTGTGTTTATTCTTCACCAATATCTCATTACCATGATTCCGGATTTTAGATTAAAAATACTACGATTTCAGATTTTAGATTAAAAAAGAATCTATATTCATGGTTAAGAGAGCAAAACAACTATAATGCTATTTTGAAAATAAAGTTTCGGCAAATTTTTTTTTTTGGTATCGATAGCTACAAAACTCCGATTAATTTTAAGTCTAGTCAAGTGTATTCTCAAAGAGAGCAAAATTCTTCTAATATCTATTTTCTCCAAAATTTGAGCAATTTTTATTGATGGTTAGACAAATCTAATGTTAATCATATTAAAATTTTTAGAATAGTCAAATCATAATATTTTTAGTAGTATTAAAAAAATAAAAAATATTTTTTTTTTCACTAATAGGCCTTGTATGTATTTTCTTATATTTCTGATACTACATATTTTAGGGGCAAAACTTAAATAGCAAAGTAATTGCAAGAAAAAAGTTAAATAGCAAAGGGATTATTTTGAAACTATTCATTGATCTTCTCTTGGTGCAGTGAAGAATTTTACAGGGGTAGATGTTGAGGAGAGCATAAAGTAAATCAATGTAGCAGATGCAATCAGTCAAGGTAGAAGGCCATCAAAGATAAAATCATATTCATTTCTCCGTTTGCTTTCTTTATTACTCTCAACAATATTACGTATTCTGATAAGTTGTGTGTAGGGTCAGAATTTTTAATCAAAAGTAAAGCACAGAATTGCACAAAACAGTTACAAATTTCATCATCTGATATCTTTTAGAAACATTACAGCCTGTTACTTACAACTGCATGTGTAAATGTGACTTCAGATGTATAAAACGCTACAACATATATGGTGTCATGGAACGTAAATTAATGTGACTTCAGATCCATCGAAAGCTACAAAATATGGTAGCATGGAGCCAGGTTTTGCAGACTTTCACTAATAATAATTTGCATCATTTTAGTCTATTAATTCACAAGACATGGCCTCTCAAGTCCACATGATGTATGTCCTACCCATCAAAGCCATACATACCTGTTTAGTATGCTTCATCATGTAAGATTCCAGGACTTTATTTCAAATGTCAAATATTATACCAATATGTTTAATATATAGATATTAAAATATAAGAATGCATATGAATATAAATTTAAATTATATATATATATATATATATAATTCATGCAAATACTTGTTACAATATATTATAGTTAAATTATATAATTATTTTAATTTACTTTAAAGAATATAGTTCGTTTTAAATTTATTTTCCTTCTTTTTTAAAAAAAAAAAAAGATAAATCTAAAAATGTGGTTAAAATATTTTTCAGTGTAAAGTTTAATAAAGCAAAACGTAATTGAGGAAGGAAGTTTTTTGTTATTAATTGACATGCAGTACAAGAGACATTATATAGTGCAGTATATAGGAGTTTATAACAGGTTAGAACAGTTGTCGATATACATACAACTTACCAGTTCTTGGCTAGTCAAAAATTTGCAAGAATTCAAATAATAGCCTTCCTGGCTAGTCAGAAGATTTGGTCAAAGAACTGGATTGGTATGCTAGTATATTTAACCATTTATACATATTTTCTAAACCTAAGACTTTCTGTGCATGCACAATAATCAAAGTAATTGCTGACTGGAGAGACACAGTGCACGTGCTTATAAACACACTCATACAACCACAAGGAAGCAATGTGAGATCCAAAGACTAACTATATACATATATCTATATAGACTTGTTAATTATTATATATAGTTACTAGAGAAACATAATACATTACAAACAAAAAGAAAAGGAGAAAAAGATATTCAACATGAAGAATTTTTGGCTTCATATTAATAGAATAAAATGATTAAATGATGTCAATAAAAAATAATTTGATACATAGTGAAACTCTTTTTTTTTTTTTCGCTCAATCCAAAATTGGTGCATAGGTTAGTTTGATACATGAGTAGTGCAAATAATGGAATATAATCTACATTAATTCTAAATTTTTGCAAGGCCTACAAACTGAAAACGATATCTGTGAAGACTTGTTCACTGCATGGGATGGTTAGACCGCCCATAGGATGATAAAATCCGAACTCGTCTTCAGCTTGGCTTAACAGGTTCTTGAATGATGGGTGCTTCAAGTAAGATATTGGAACCACAAATCTCTTCTTTTGAGTTTCTCCAACATAAACACCAAAGTGACCTTTAGGCACATCAGGAATTTCCTGTGACACCAGAACCCGTCGCAGAATTTGCTTGGCACTCAAAATCTTTGGCCGGCGAATACCCATTTTGTATTTGGTTTTGTATAACTTGGAAGCTAAACAATGTTTTGCTGTGGTGGATGGCTGGTTATGATCGGTTAGAGGATAGATATATATAGGAAAAGAAATTGCGAGGCCCTCAATGGGGTCCTATGGGAGCATACTTCACAACGAATCACATGGTTTTGCTATTGCCATTAATTGCCAACAATTTCAAGGGCTCATCTCGGGCTATATATCATTCAACAAAATTTTGGAAGCTTTGAAGCTGGGCCTACTTGTAAGGATGATTCTTTTGCAATATACTACTTTAAAAAAACAGAAAAATAATATCCAGATCAAGTTGTTGCGTGCATATATGCTCTAGGCTATATATGTGATTTGCATACATTTTCATGCAACTTGTTTCTCGTAGTTGGTAATCAAATTGACACAATTGGTCATTATCGCTATGTTTGTTATGCTACCACCAAACAAATATGAAATAAACAAAGTCATTAATGTTCATATGAAATTTTTTTTGCATTTAATACTGCTTTTATCTGACCTCATTTACACAGGCGTATGTAATTTCCACGAACCTGCTATATATAATTGATACTTTATTTTTGTCAACTCTTTCTCGACAACTCTATTGATCACCAGGCCCTCAAATTCCATTGTACAATCTGGCTTTACTTTTGAGGAAGGATCGGTAGATGTCAGTACCACGGATATTCAAAAGATATGCTAGATGTTATTGTTATCAACAGGAACCTGATACTTAATTTCCTATGGTGTTTGAGGTATTGGCATTAAATTTTTTTCATTGCCAGTTGCTAAAGAAAGATCTATGGTATTTCTCATTTTGTCCTGATCCCAAACCTGAAATTATTAGAGATTTAGTGTCAAGTGGACATGGAGCCTGTCCAACCTTTTAACTTGTCTCTTTAGTACTATCGTACAGAAGGCTCTCACAGTGAAAAAATTTTGATGTCCCACTAGTGGTAGATAGGGACAAGGTTAATAATTTATAGGATATGCCTTTTTCTTGAGTATCTCAGATTTTACCAGAATCAAAGAAAGATATTGGAAAATCATACGGGTTTGAGATTGCTTGTTAATTGCTGAAAGAAAGTTGCAGCTTATTCGTATACCTGAACCTGACTATACTGTTTTCAGCAGATCACTGATCATGGATTCAGTAATATCTGACGCTATGATACTACAAGTTCCTGCAGTGAATCATTTGTTGTCTGGATGCTGTTTTGCCATCTGTTGTCAAAGTGCTCAAGTAAAATAAGCCTTCACGCCATCGAAGAGAGAATCGAAACACAAAAAAAATACTGGAACAAAGATACATTCAAGAGTCTCAGGACCCACGAAAATAGATATAGAAAAAAAAAAAGAAATCATAAATATCATCATGTGTTCTTTTATAAACATTTCAACTTGTAATTAACAACAATAACATGTGTGACTGGAAATGCAGGTCTAATAATATGTTTAAAGATGGAAGACAGGGCTTGTGAAGTTCACATGAAGTATGCCCTACTTAATTTTTGAGATTTTTATCGTATATACGACTCCATGACTTCAAAGACCTAAGCATTATATATAATCTGAATCATTCTGAAAAAATTTTCAGGACCAATTAATTAATTGAAAGCATTATGAGCACTGTCTATAACCATTCAGAAAAAAGAAAAAAATCGAGGCCCTAGTAATTAATTAATTGAAAGCATAATGAGTACTGTATTTGGCAAGTCAAATAATTAAAAAAAAAATCAATGGAATTCTCTTTGATCATATATGATGTTGGCTGATTGAAATATCCATATGACTTCTTCTCTTATAATATGCCTTTTAATTTAAATTTGTTTTCTGAATGGCCTATTTAGCTGTATATATTTGTTCTTGAAATTAAGATGACAAATATAGGCAAATTATTTCAGAAAAATGCATGAGTATACAGTGACTCCCCAGATTGAGAAAGAAAATAAAATAAATTATAGAATCTGTAATTTTATTTTAATTTGAAGTGTATAATTTAAACATCTTTAATTTCCATGGAAATAACTAAGTGAATAGCTACATCTATTAAAACCATCACTTGTTCTAGGTATACTCGGAAAATAGAATTGGTGACAATAACATAGTAAAACGGAAACTTTTTACTTAATATTGTACTACACTCAATTATTAGATTTGTAACTCAAATGTACATGTTATTTGACCAAGTATAAAATACCCTAAATATACGTAACAAATCCAAAGGTAATTTGCACTACCTGTCCCTAACATTTTAATTCAATCTTACTTTCATTGTAAACATTTAATTTGTCACTTAAAACTCTTAAAATTTTACTTTTAGTCTCACTAAAACCCTTTTCATCTTTTTTACGCATGAAAAATTGCCGGTACAATAACCTATATCTACATACGATAGTTTTATTATGTTAGTATTCCATGTTGTGCTACTATAAGTTAGTGTACGAACGACTTCTCAAACCCAAAAAAAAGAAAAAAAGCAAAAGGGACTTTAATGAAATCAGTTTTATGATTTTGTTTTTCTGATTTTTTATTATTTTTTGGTTGTTTTGATTGGTTCATTTTTAGTTTTATGAGGTTGTTTTTTAGGTTGTTGTTTAGTTGTTTCTTTAGTTGTTTTAGCAGTTGTTTTTGTTGTTGTTTTGGTTGGTTAATTTTTAG
>CATIWM010564970.1:0-10244 GCA_949671775.1 Mallotus repandus
TTATCAAGAGTTGATAATATGAGCTACAAATTTATTTAGTACATATGCTATAAAATTGTTCATAGTCAATTAATTAGTATTTGGGTAATATTAATTAGCCTATCACCTATGTCTATTTTCCTTGATTAGTATGTGATACTAATAGTGGGAGGTAGTGAGTCTTATGTTACTTGATATGAGATATCAGAATAGACATGTGGATACTCATATAATGGGTGGATCGAACAGTGACGTTGGATTTATGATCATAAGGATATTCACTTATAGTCAATGATCACGATCTATGTCATAATGGTGCATATAGTCCTTTAACCTAAGGTGACACAGTCATACACATTTGAGTGGTTAGAGTTTGTTACCGCTTACATACTTGTGTTATTCACACATGGGTATATGGTGTGTGGTGGCTCTAGTCAGTTTAATGTAGGGTTGAATGTTCAACTAAGATAGGATTCATTACCTAGAGTGAACTGGGATAGATCCTCTGCTATCTAAGTTTATTCTTGATGAATAGAGTTCCTGAACAAGACAAACATAACATAGCCTGAAAGAGTTTCAGTGTTAGAAAGTGTTTCTAGTATTTGTTATGTTTTATCAAGAATAACTTGAGATGAGGTCATATGATAAAGCTATTCGAGTTTGATTAAACCCTAACTCTAGGCTATATCGGGATCTTCAAATGAAGGGATTCTAGTGCACGGTAATTATGACCATAAGGGTTCATGTGAATCATCATATGCATTCATTTCTAATTTGGTAGTTGTGATATCGATGCTAGGGGTCACTCACAACTTATGAGAACTAAACGTGCATAATTGGGATTTTCACATTTAGGCTTGAAAGAGTTTCAAATAATATCAAGAGTTGATATTATATTCTCATTGCCAATTAGACATGAACTTAGTAAGTCACACCTAAAAGAGTTTTTCCATATCACCTTATTAATCTAATTATTGATTAAAGAGTTTAATCAATTAATTAAGATTAATGGAATTGGATTTATGCTTTGAGCAATGATTCTAGTATATCATGAAATCTAATTCCACCAAGAGTTTAATTATTAAATACTTGATTAATATGAGATATTAATTAAGAGGTTAAATAAAGAGCATATATGTTGTTTCCTTATGGACTTGGATTAATGGCCCAAAGTGTGTGGGCCTAGGCCCAAAAGAGTTTTGGCCCAAAGATTAATCCAAGGCCCATTAACCTAATGAAGGCCCATTAGGTTGATGGAATGGGCTTGGGCCAAGTGTTGGCCCAACCTCAAGGCCCATTAGTTTGATGGAATGGGCTTTGAGCCAAGTGTTGGCCCAACCAAAAGGCCCAAGTCCATTAACTAGGCTCAATTGATTTATGGATTGGGCTGGGCCTAAGAGTTGGTCCAACAACCAAGCCTAAGTCCATTTATCAAGTTAAGCCATTTTGGCATATTAGGAGATATGTTCTCTTATGTGTGTTTAGTTGACTTTTGGGGCAAATTGGTTAGTAGGATGTGTAGAGAAAAATATATGTGGATTAAATACATGAGATGTGTTTAATATATATATGCATATATTCTCTACACTTATAAGATACATACATATATACACTCTTAACCAAGTCATGAGGTGGTATGCAAGGTGGCCTCCTAATCATGATAGTGTGAGAGATATTTATGTGTTTATATATAATAAAACCCTAATTCTCTACATATAAAAATATAACCTTATTAAGAGTTAGTAAGGTGATGAGATATATTCCATTAAGAGTTAGTGGAAAGTGTAGAGACACAAAATAAACCAAAAGGAAACACAACATATACCAAAAGAATACTCTTAGTTCTTGCTAAAGAGTTTGAGTTAGTTGAAGTTTCTTTCAGTCACAAGAGAGGTACTTGCAGCTACACTCAATCAAAGGCAAGAAGGTGATTAGAAGGCTTTGGTGTTTCAAGCTAAAGGCCATACACTTGGGTGGCTTAGATTGATTCAAGAGTTAAACCAAGAGCAATCCATTGTAGTAGATTACTTGTGGTCTATATCAAACTCTTAGGAAATTGTAAGTATTCTACCAATATGATTTCCTAAGTTTTATGTATATACATGTTGATGTATGTTAGTGGTGTGTTTAAATGCAAAATGGATCTTGGGAGTGGAAATTCTTCATATGATGAAGGGTTATGAGAAAGTAAAATTTTGAAATTTACTCTACTTGGGTTCATACTCACCACACTATTCTTAAGGCCTAAGTAGCATAACTGATTTTCTTTCACCAGTGAACTTCTTCATGTTAAGGAACTTGAACTTTTGAGGTAGAGGCTCATCATTATCATCCAAATTTATATCAGTATAATCCATTAGAGCATCAATTCCCTTCTCTTTCATCATCATTTGGACTTGAGTCATGGCTTTGGTCATGTTCTTAGCCTAATCAATCTTTTCCACAGTCTTAGACATGCCCACATTATGTCGGCCTATAGGTTCTAGCAATAAAGTTTCTTGATCATCATCTTTCCCTTGTGTTTTTCTGGTTATCTCGGTATTAAGATCAATAGGTGGGGCTGGCTGTGTCTCCCTAAGCAATCGTGTCATCATCTTCCATATCATTGACTGGGTCTCAGCAACTAGCTCTTCCTTCAATTGTTCTTAGAAAGCTTCAGTATCAAAACCACCTGTCATTGCTGCTATTTCTGAATTTTGACTAAATGACTAGTGTTGGATCGTGACCAAATAGAAGACCGAGGTGGATCAATATCTACAACCACCACAGGTTAAAAATATGTATGATGTGTGTGCATGAAATGCAAGTTCATTTATTATTATTTTATAATTCACTTAACAGAAATAAACCAAAAGGAACAAAGGAAATAAATATATAAGAAAAGAAGGAAATAATAAAGGAGCAGTAATTGATGCATGATTATTTCCACCTTTATTTCTCCCACACATGTGTTCCATGTCGACTCTTTCATCCTAGGATTTTTGGTCTGGGTTTTGATTATCAACAGGGGATAAAAAAATCGACATATGCAAACTCTCAAAATGATACAAACAGGTAACAATTCCTTTGAATAAAGCCAAAGTCCAATGTAAGAGTGCTTTGTGGGCATGAAAGGCCCCTCTTTACATTAATCCATCATAAATGGGCTTAGGCTTTATAAATAGGACTGCTATAAGTGTAACAAGCATATACATTTTGGGAGAATCTTAAGGAAAGTTGCTAAGTCACTATATGGGCTGAGTATTGGGTGAAAAAGGCTTCAGTTCCCATAGCGATATACCTCTATTACGTCTCCCCGCTCAAGGGTCCATGTGACGCGGGATAAGTTGACAATAACTAAATGCTTCACAACCAAGTTTGAGTGAAACACAGGTAGCAAAGCAATGACTATCATCAGGTTATTCGGGACTGAGTGCACATTGTGTGGAAATGTGTAGTGAATGCAAAAGAAATGATTTAAATAATCAAACATGATAAAACATAAAATATTAGAATTGGTTTCTTTATCCCCAGTGGAATTGCCACTGTAAGCAGCAGGGTTTAGCGTACGCCCAAGTGTTTGGTGACCACGGCACTGTGAGGGCTTAGGGCCCACTAGAAAATAAAATATGGGCTATAAGCCTATATCGGAGATGGGAGTTGCCACCCGGATGAGACCAGGGATACACTCTTACAACAACTGGATCCCACATAGGGCCCCTAACAGGCGTCATCAGAGATTGGGCTCGGAAACTGGGTAGGCTTTTAAATGCCCACCCAACCTTACAGTTGGCCTCCGTTTGTGTTTTGTGTTTTATTACTTTTAATTATTTAATTATTTATCTACTAATCATGCAGGTTGCAATTGGCTTCAAACAAACTTTTAGATTTTACAATTAAGTCCAAGTTTACAATTAATCCATTTTCATGCATTTCATGTGATTCAACATCATCCATTCACTAATAGATAACTAAATTTAAAAAAAATAAATGTGCACGCAAAGAAATAGGGGAGGAGAAATGAATTACTCCCTTTATCATGCAAGTAAAAATAAAATAAAATAAAAATAAACATACAAAGAATGGGGCAAGAGAAAAGATTACATCCCTTTTGCACATAATGGGCATAAAATAAATTAAAATAAACTAAAAATAAACCAATAAATGCATAAAGAAAAAAGAAGAAAAAAGTACAACCCTCAATTACGAAGAGTAATCAATTGCAAAATAACCAAAATAAATCTAAAATAGGTCCTAAAGAGATGGTGGTTCGGTGATTAACAATCACCAAAATTCACTCCTAAAAATTAGAATATAATTAATTCCGCATAAATAATTAAAAGCCTACAAAAAAGAAAGCCACAAAGTTAATTCCATAAAAACTAAATAAACACGAATAAATATAATAAATTTATGAATACCTGACTAAACAAAATAATTACATAAAATAGTTAAAAATGCAGAAATATAAAAAATGCATAGAAAGACAAAAATCACACAAGAATAATCATATATAAACATCATAATTAATATAAATCTAATAATTAAATCATCAAATTATAATAAAACATACATGTTAAAATTTAAAAGAAGTCAGAATAAAAAATATAAATTCACACAAAATAAGAGTAAATTGAAGGAAACAACATAAATAACTAATTATTTGAGTAAATGCACAAAAAAAACTCAGAATCATGATGATATGGTGACGCCTCTTTGATGAGGCATCATCTTTGGTCGATGAGGCGACATAATAACATCTCAAACCAAAGAGGCGATGCCCCTTTGAAAGGAAGTCGCCTGACTGTCAGGTGCAGAAATAAATTTAACAACTTTATAAATTCTAAATCCTACAGAATCTAATGAAAACAAGCACAGGCTGTGATTACATCCAGAAATTCAGAGGATCATGTTAGGAATATGATGAAATAAACAAGTAATAAACCTAAAATCAGACAAGAAAATAAATAATGAATTTGCACAGATCAATAGATTAATAATTAAAATAGGGAGTTCTTACTACTTAGGACAAATTTGATGCTTCTAACTTAGCCCTCAAAGACAGATTCTAGTTTAAAATACTGACTGAATACAAGAATCCCCTTCTCCTTCAAGAACGGACCTTAAATCCTTCTTCTTGAATTTCCCAGCTGATCTTCCCTTTCTCCTCTTCAGGAAAAAATCTCTCTCTTTTTTTTCTGTGTTTTCCAGCCCTCTGAAAAAATGATAGAAGTCCCCTTTTCTTTCTTTCCTCTTTTTTTTTCTTTCAACTTTAACACACCTTTACCCCTCTTGAATAGCTTCCCCCCTTCATTTCTTATTTAAAACGTCCCTATTTACTACAGGAGAACATGGACGTGCAGGGGTAATAATTGGGGAACATTTTAGGAGCCATAAATACTCTGCTTTTTAAAAAAAAAATAGAATGATAGCACTAAGGCGGTGCCTTTTATGAAAAGGCATCGCATCATCTATATTTCTGCTATAGAGGCGACGCCTCTTCGGTCAGGTGTCACCTCTTTGGCCTTGAATTGAGGCTATCTTAATTGGGCCAAAGTGGGCCTTGAAGGCTTCTTGGGCTTCCTGGGGTGAGCCTAATATGGATCTCAAAGGTGATTTGGGCTTTTATGTCCATTATCAAAAGGATTTTGAAGTTCTTTTGTGTTCAGTACTCATATTTTCTCATCACGGGGCTTTTGTTGCAGGCGATCAAACCATGTGTGCACACCCTATCCTTAATTAGCCCTTCCAAGTTTTTAATTAAGTATTATCTTTTATCATTTTTCATTCTTTATTTCATCATTATTGTCATAATTTCTTCATTATTATTCATTTTTATCATTGTTCCAGAGGTAACATCTTTTGGAATATGTAATATGCGAGGGTTTTCATCCATGCCCATGTTAAATGATTCAACATTAATGGAATGAATATCAAAGATGCTCATGTAAGAATCAATGAAATGCTCATCATTGTCGAATATGCACCATACAAATAAGCAAGGTCAAACTTCATTACATTAAATTTAAAGTTTGATACATCAAAAGAATTCAAATATTTAAGGAATATAGGCACCATTAGGGATGGATTTGTTCATTGAACATGGTATTATTTGTATTGGTCTTGGCGAGGGTAGCAATGTAGCTAGCAGTTCCATCTTGAAGTCAAGCTTGTGAGAGGGTTATTTTGATTGATCCTATTCTTCCTTCTTTTTCTCTGGTTCTTTTCCATTTTCATCCCTGGACTCAGCCATATGTTCACAAGTAGAGGAGCCCATTTCATTACCATTCGAATCATAGGTAGTGCTTAAGAAACTTCTAGTACCACCAAAGGTCTTTTTTCTCCCTTTTTTCTACTTTCCTATTTCCCTCTTAGGAACAACATGGATAGAATTTTTTGCAAAAGCCTTGAGAAGCCTTGAAGAGATGGCATAGGATACAGACATGTCTTGGTGGTTAGGTAAGGAGCCAATTTTAACATTGGGTTATTTTTCTAAATCTGTGATTTTGCTAGAATCTATTAGATCTTGTATCCTCCCCTTCAAAGTATAACAGTTGTCAGTTGTGTCACTTGACATTTAGTGGAAGTGATAATATAGGTCAGGGTTTATACATGCTGGTAGAGGGTTGGGTAAAAATTTCAGTTCAAAAAGTCTTAAAAGGTTTTTATGTCGAAGTGCTTGGAAGATTTTGGAGGGGGGTTGGTCAAGCTTCGAAAATTTCTAGAGCAATCAACTGCAAGTGGTTTTGGGAACTTTGGATGTAATGGATCATAATTTTTCAAACTCTAGTTACCAATTTTCTAACACTTTTTTTTTTCCAAGTTTGTGGCAATAGGGCTGGTGGTCTTGCGAGGGTCTATTCATGAGTACAAAGAGTTGGCAGAAGCCTTTGATCAGGGTATCAGTGTTTTCCTTCACTAGGACTTCAAGTTAGATGATCTTGCAATTCATTTGAACCTCAAGCTGAGTGATCTTGTAGGCTAATTCTTGAATCTCCATCGCCAATTCAGGTGCAGTTGCACTAGTTGAGTTGGAAGGGGACTGGAAAAGCCTTTCTTTATAAAGTACATAATTACCTTTGATATCTCTAGGTGTGTCACGTCTTTTTTACTCTTGTTATCTCAGAATTAGGAGAGTCAGGTGCCCCCTTGTCATTACTGCTTAAGACAATTACCTCATCCATGGCAATTGAGGTTTTGTTAAAGGTATCCCTAACTTCAGTCTTAAGGATAGCCCTGATTTCAGCCAGGAGGATGTCAGTTAAACCACCATCAGCCATGAATCATTTCACATGCTTTTAAGTAAATCACTAATGCTTTAATTCCTAAACTGTTGAACCATTTTGATGCTTAACCGTTGCTAACCTTTCTCGAGAGATTTTGAGAGATCTAGAGTTTGCAAGGCTTTTTGCACGAATATGGTGGTTAGGATGGAAAAGGGATAATGCAGGCATGCATGATGTGTCATGCTCTATGAAATAAGCAGGTTAGTGTGTATCCATGGCATGAAAATTATAATTATGCTAACGTGACAATGCAAGATGGCTGCAAGAAGATCATGGGTTAGTTCATGATAAAATGCCCCCTAGATGAATGTATGTATGCACGAAAAAAAAGAACAAACAAGGTTAGTGTAAAACCTATAAAATGAACAAACCAAACATAATTAATCACTCCTTTTAACCTTATCGCTCCATGCGGTAGAGATTTCTGTCCTAGGTGGGTTTTTGAATCATAGCCATCGGGGAACTAGGTTGTTTCAATTTGTGTTGATCAGAAAAAGTTAAATTAGGGAGCAATACCCAAATGTGTTCGAGGTAACTACACAATGTCAATGAGAGGCCTAATTGTGGGGTCACAAGTGGCATCTACAGCTCGTACGCGCCCACGAGTGTACGGACTATAGTCAATAGGAGGGATCCAAGTTCATGTTCCTTTCATCGACATTTGGTGTGTTTACCAAGGGGCATGAGAGTTTCATTTAATAGTTTATAATTTGATTCTTTCAACATGAGTGTCCACAATCTAGTTAAATTCTTGATTTATCCACTCGATTTGATAAGGACGATGAAAGACTTCTATAGGTTCTATTATCAAATGATGTCACTATTTATCGATTCTTACGGACTATCCAAACTGAGGTGTATGATTCTTGTCATCCCTTCTGCATCAGGCTTATACAAGGTAAATAGGAATCACACGAGTCTAAGCATGGACAGTCTATAAGGACTGACATAATAACAACAAATAGTGGCAAACACTAGAGATGTCATATCATTTGTGAATATTGGGTCAAATGGACAACATCAAGACAAGGATAACATGTAGGAGCTAAGTGGGATCCTAGTGGAGATTTCTATGGTTTTTTCTATATGGGCAGCATCGGGCTTACAACTAAGGGCTCTTTTAGCGAGAATGCCCTAATATGACTAGGATTACAAACTTTCGTCAGTGAGTCTGGCATCCTTTTACCTACTTAAGAGAAAATTGCACCCCATTTTGGACTTGGGAGTCGGGTTGCGTCACTTTAAACCCTACAACTTTCTTGATCAAGTAAAGGCTAAAGGTGATAATACCAACCTCAATGCCCTATGACTCAGATGGAATCATAGTGGTGATGTCATTCAGTATTATCAAGGGTTTAGGGACAAAGGGTGCATGTGGAGAGTGTAGTGAATATGCAGTTATGTTGTTTGCGAAGGTGAATAAACAAATTATGCATGACAAGAAACAATCTTTCATTCATACCCCTCGAACCAGTAGTCCCCAGTACAGTTGCCAAAAACTTGTGATCATTGCTCTCCTTAGGAGGAGGGAACATGTCAGTGCATTTATCGGGGCATATAGGCTAATGACAACCATCTACTGGTTTTATTATTGTTTGTAGGAGGGTCTGCCAGAATACGCTTTGTAGATTAGAGTCACCACCTGATTTGAATCGGGAGAAAGTAAATTAGAAATCCACTTCGTTAACCAGAGAATCTGGGTTTGAGGGATAGGAGTTACTTATCTTGTTTCTTATCATGCATATTGCTTACTTATTCACTACTTCACCGCAATTTTGGTTTTATGATGCATTTACCATACTTGATCATTAGCTAGTTGGAAATAAAATGTAGGATAATTGGATTGATGAGCGTACATAGCAAAATAAATAAATAAGCAAGCATCAACCAAATAGGTAGTCATGTAAGCACGTAGCACACAAGCATGCAAGAAATGGTAAGCAAAAACAAACACACAAATAAGCAAAATAAAAAGAAAAGGGGAAAGGGATTAAGGATTACAACCCACAGAGAAAGCCTATTCTAATAAATATATCCAAAATATAAATAAAAAGGGAACTAGGATTAAGGATTGCATTGCCTCGAAAATTTCTATTCTATTAATTACATCAAAAGGGAAAAAGGAAATAAAAATCCTATTCTAATAATCCTACAAGACAAAGGTTAGCTTTCATGCACATGCAAGCGCACATCGCATTTAGGAAATTCTATATATCTCATTTATAATTGAAATAATAACTAAAAGGTAATTAAGCACATGAGCAAATAAGAATGCTAATGAAAATGCATGACGCAAGATTTCGGAAATTGGGTACTTTGGTGTGAACTCATCATTTTCATTACAAAAATAGGATTTATATGATGATACAAATGTTAGGAAATTAAAATGGGGGGAAATAAAAATAATGAAAGTGATAAAAATACTATTCTTACCATAAAAATATTAACTTTATGATAAAAATAATAAATTTATTTATCATAATAAATTTATCAAAGGAAATCATAAAAATGACAAGGATAATAAATATGCTATAATATAATAACAATGCAAGAGAAATAATAAAAATGGTGATAAAAATATGATTTTCACCATAAAAATATGGATTTTATGATAAGAATAATAAATTTATCAAAAGGGACAACAAAAATAATGAAAATACAATTAATATGATAAAAATAATAAAATGCAGAATTAAAATATTGAAAGTGATAAAAACCACATTTTTACCATAAAAATGTCCACTTTATGATAAAAATAACAACTTTACCCAAAAGGGCATAAAGGCAACAAAAATTACAAAAATGTAACAAAAAATAATAATAATGTAGAAATATTAATATAAATAAATAAAAATATAGAAATGTATAAATTAAAGATGATGTTTTTACCATAAAAATGTTATCTTTATGATAAAAATACCAAACTTACCATAAAAGGCATAAAAACTACAAAAATGGGAAAAATGCAATAAAAAGATAAAAAAAATGTAAGAATAAATA
>CATIWM010565140.1:0-11451 GCA_949671775.1 Mallotus repandus
AAAAAAGAAAAAAATATCAATAAATAAATAAAATAAAAAATTACAATAAAAAAAATAATCAATTCAAACCAAAAGGTTATCCTCACAAGTGGTTCAAATGACAAAAGATGTAAATACCAAAAAATAAAGAGTAGTGTTTGAATCCGATCACGTGAGGATGTGAATATCAAAAAATAAAGAGTAGTGTTCGAATCTGGTCCTCTGTTTGAACAGAATCAGTTTTGCACCTCATTCTGGCCCAAAAATGTTTGAGGCCCAATCTTTATTTTTTATAAGCAATTAAAACAAGCCCACCTAGTGTGCTTGAAGTGCCTTTGCCCGGAGGATTGGAGATGTCAGTCATTTTTTGGTTTTTAACCCCTTTTTTCTTGATGAAAATTTTGACTTCTGTTGTGCAGAGATCTCTTACCAATTCCTGCATTTAATTGTTAAGTTTGTAATATATGTTAAAAGTTTTTTTATTTGTAATTAATAAAAAAAATTCTATATGTACATATATATTTCATAAATCTAACTATTATATAGAGTATAATATATTTAAGATAGACAAGAATTTTCTATAGTTTATATTAATTTCGATACCTCATTATTAATTTAACAATAATAAGCCTTCATAGTTAAAGTGTTATGATTCTTTTAAGAAAAAAACTAAAGTGTTATGATACATATAAAATGTAAATTAACGCTCTTAATCAATATGAACGTAAATTTATACTCACAAGTTTAAATTAAGTTTCAATTCAGACATAAAAAAAATATATCATAATTTATTGTCTTATCTGAAGATAGATTGATGAGTCATAAATTTGTTTGTCACAAATATAAGATTCAATATTAACACATAGTTTAATAATCAAAGAGAAAAAAATATTTTCGATTAATCATTCATCTCGGTTCTAAAGTTATAGAAATGATGCCTTTATATAGGCTTTACAATCCTTAACAAAAGCTAATTAACATCCTAATTAAATAAAAAACATAACAATGGTTAAATTCTTATTTGTTCTTACAGCAAGTTGCTAAACATTTTTGACAATGATAACGGCCGAATTTACTCATGCACAAAACAAATGAGTTGTAGCTCCAGATGTTCACTTTACAAGAAATCTAGAATTATTGATGCGGGCCAAATATTGAAAGATGTATAGGCTACTCGAGAAAACTAGAAGTGCAAGCTCAAAATAGTGATCAATTTATTTATTTGAGCTTTAAAGCTCTACCATCATATCATTTCGAAAATCTCTTCTACATGCACGAGAGAATCGTGCATTCATGTAAAAAATAATCAGGAACAAACAATTCCCCAAGCTGGATAGTATTGTTGTATAACCCGCCTACAGGCAAGATGGTATTGGTACTGGCTGCTCATTGTCCTTAATTAGCATTAACATAATATTTTACACATTTGAAGCATACTGGCCGATAGATAAGTGACAAATTTATATTTTATGGATATTTATTATTTATCAGTAACGATTAAATATAATGCACAAAATGTAGGTAAAATATTTTCGATAAATAAAGATGTTCATCAAGCACAGATACAACACGTCAAAGAAAGTGATGCCTCCCGTGTCCATCAACCCTCTCTAATGGCAGTGGCAGACAATTTGTAGTCTTTTAAATCAAAGACAACAATTTTTGTCTTTTCAATAATCATCCTGAAATGACTGGAAAAAATTCCCAAAATTTATAACAAGATAATTAATTTATTTATGTACATATATAAGTATATATCTCAACAAAAGAATAAGCAATAGTATATCGTACAATGATCAAATAATCACAGACCAATATGTGGAGACTGCACGGTCCTCACAACAAAAATACAAAACTCATGGACAAATAAATGCTAGCTAATGCTGTGTAGTAGAGCATGTGTGTACTAATCATCTAAAATAAAGCCAAGGAAATGGACAAAAGGGTAAAGAAGAATCCAGCAAGAAGTGGAGCTGGAGATGAGCTAACTGGGGGAGGTGACCCTGGTGCACTGGCTGCAGGGCCAGGACTGCTTATGCTGCTGCTGCTGCTGCTGCTGCTTGATGGAGGATGGGCGGTGCTAGAATGTGGAGGAGGAGTGGAGACGCCAGGACTGCTGCTGGTGGCTACCACCCTAATGGCCAGCTGTTGACCCAAAGGGCAGCGTCTTGGATAGGTGGAAGTGAAGAAATAATCTCCAGTAGCATTGAGTGTAATCCTTGCAGGGCTTGTTGACCAAACTTTAATGGTGCTGTTGATGTTGCATGTCTCATAGGCTTCCTTTGTCACTAGAGCAACATCTTGTAGTCCATCCACAAAGTTGAAAACTGCATAATAAAAAAAATTGAACAACAATATTAATTACTACTGTTTAGTTCTAAAGAACAATAATTGAGAATATGCAATTTGAAGTTTGGTTTTAAATTTAATGTGTAGTTTATATAATCTTGTTCTAATCAAATGCATAAACTCTCTTGTAAGTAACAATCCAAAATGCAACCATATTTAGAAATTTCAACTTCAATGCCAAAGAAACCTGAGAAATTAATTGTAGAAAAAATTTTATGATAGTTTTTTAGTGTATGAGGAAATGAATTACAGATAAAATAATGATTTTTCCATTCAATTCGTCCATCTTTTTATTAGAGATATCCCAACTGAGATAGACTAATCACCTTTAATCTCTGTGGAAAAAATTGAAAATTCAACATATTTGATAGTAATGAGAATATCCACCCATAAATTAAACGATATAAAATCTTCAAAACTTGAACTTATGACTATAATTATGAAATCTCAAGTCAAGCCAATCACATATCATTAGCCAAATGGTTGTAATTGCTCAAGCATAAAAGAGAAAAACTATTAATCCATGAATGACTAATCTATTTGTTATTTTTCTAAAAAAGCATTATAAAGTATATGATTCAAATTTTATCATTATTAATTAGTAAAATTAATTTATTATATTATCGGTATCACTATCACTAATTTATAAAATTAATTTTTTATTTTATTTAAAAAGAAAACGATATCTCCTATCATACATCTCCTATCATACAGTATATGAATGCTTAAACTATATATATATATATATATAAGAAAAATTAGTAAAATTGGCAGGGTTGACTTCACCTAAAATGTCTCCAACAATGAAAGTCTTGTTATATGCCCAAGTCATGTAAGCAAGTGCACCACCAGGAGGGACAAGCCAACCCATTTCTTCGCCAACGGTGTAGGTAATTGGTCCTCTAGGAGGGACCGGTGCAGGATGAGGAGCAGGACTGGGGTAGGGTCCAGAGGCAACTACGTAGATTGCCAACCTTTGTCCTAGTGGACAGTGCTTGTCCATTGTAGAGATAAAGAAAAATTCACCAGTAGCATCCAAGGTAAAATTTGCCGGACCAGTTGTTTTAAGCCATATCGGATTCGTTGAATTGCAGGCTAGATATGCTTCCTTTGTCACCCTTGCTACATCTTGTTGTCCAGTTGTGAAGTTGAAAACTGAAAAAAAAAAATTGTAATAAAAAACAGTTATTGAGTTTATTCAATCAAGTCCGTATGACTTTTGAATATCAAAAATATCAAATATAAAAAAAAAATTTATGAAACATGCATTATATTATAAGCTTATACACATCCTCCATGAAAAATTTATTTATAACTCGAAAGATAAATTCGTAAATATGTTTTAAGAAAAATTATGGAAATATGCATACCAAGGACATCGCCTTTGAAAAAGGTATTAATGGCAGCCCAAGTAGCATAAGCAAGGTCACCTCCCGGAGGCACCAGCCATCCCAAGTCATCTCCAACAACAAGGGTTTTTGCTGCGGTGGTGTGCAGAAGTGAAGCAATTGCAATGGCTAAAATGGCAATGCCAACTATTTTAGACATGTTTTTTTGTTTACAAGCTTCTCTAACTGTGTTTTATTCTTTTTGTGGGGCTTTGGAACTTAATGAGTTGAATTTGTGACAATGCATCATGCATGTGGCCATTTTATAGCCTACAAATCTCCTCGATTAATAATTGATTATATTTAAGATTATATTTAACTGAAATAAAAAACATATATATTAAATGAGTTTCAATTAACACCCAAATCAACTAAATCAAGATACTTGCAAAGAAATCTTGGACATTATGACATAAACCCACGTAGAATGTAACAAACTAATTGTCTATGTCTTGTCTTGATTTTATTGGCTAATTCTGCTTCTATGATCTAGAAGCAATTGAATCACAATGGAATTGATTTATTAGTAGCATTAAAAAATGACTTTTTTTTTGTACAAGCAACCAACTGCCATTACATTGGCTTATTGTAATTCTTCCTCTATTTTATTTTTGATCTAGCGGGACTAAAATTTAAGTGTAAAATTGCTCAATTGTCAATTCTCAATTGCCGCGTAGTTTGACAATTTCTACACTTAAAAAAATATATTATTAATAGTTATATTAAATTAATTATTGAATTAATGAAAAAAATTAATTGTTAAATTATTTTTATAATTTTACTTGGAAAGAATCGAATTAATTAAAATACAATAAATTTTAAACACCGATAATTCTCAATTCAATGATTTTATATCACTTTTGGGAGGCTTAATTAAGCCATCTTAATTAGTAGTGGTCATAAGGTATTTTTCATAAGTATTTACGTAACTTTATTTGTGATCATAATCAACCTTTTGCAGCAAAGCAACTCCAGTTATTTTGAAATGTTGAATGTATAGAATAAAAATGTAAGAAATTTCATACAATTCACAATGGAATGTAAACATGTAATTACTAAAATTAGTGTTACACTTTTTCCTTCCTAATACTTGAAAAAAAAAATTCTTCCAATTAAACTCTGAGCCTCTCTCTCAAATTCTAACTTTTTTTTTCTTCATTTTATTTCTTTGGTTTTCATTAAAAACTTTTATTTTTACTCACAGTTGATTATCTCTTAGATTGACAATGGTAGGTCGACAATAGTTCTTATTATTTCTTTCAATTTGATTTATTTAATTTTACTTATTTGCATTAATAAATATAGATATCTTTGATATGTTTGTTTTATATTAAATTTTTTTAAATCTTCTTCTATAGAGTTACTACTACTCCTTATAGAATTTAATTGTTTTACCCTTTATGGTGTATGATTATTATAAGATTTAATTTTTTTTACCTTTTGTGGTGTATAATTATCTTCCAATTATGAAATTTCTATTAATATTTCTATAATTAAACTCAATTAAAGATAAAAGAATTGGTAAGTATTGAGTGAAGTGGACAGATTAATAAATTACACATCAAAAAAACGCTTTCAACGTTATTGAAAAATAATAACAAAAGATTTCATAATTTGAATAAAATTTTATTTTGATATTTTTTTATTTTATTGTACTATTATTTATATTATTTTCTTATTAAGATATACTTTTAATTTTCAATCAATGAAAACACATGTTTTTCCATAAAAAAATTCTTCCAATTATATGTGTGCGCCAACAAAGAGATTATAACATGTTGAATGTATAACTTCTAAACTTTATTAAATCATTTAATTTTATTGATTAACTTTATTAAAATTTATTGTGAATTTGAATTTTTAGTTTGGATTTCTTCCAACTATTAAATTATTTTTTTAAAAAGTTGAACTTATTTTATTTCTAAATTTTTTAATTGCCCATCTAAATGACGATTTTAAACTTATTTTATCTGTGCAACCAACAAGTTATAAATTAAATAGATAAAAACACAAATTAAAAGGTGTAAAAAAAATTAAATTAATAATTGATGGTTTCTAAAAAATAAATGAATCTTTTCAAAAAAAAAACAAATAAATGAATAAAATTTTACACAGCAGTAGGTAGTGACATTGTCAAGGAAACTTCACAATTATATTGTAATATAAAAGCTGGAGACTTTTGGGTGGTGCAGTAGTCAATCTATAAAAAGAAACAAGGTTACCATGCTGAATTATGTTGATAACAATACACATACGTGGCAGCCAGTGAGGGAGGAATAACGCAGTATAACTTCTTTTTAAGAGCATTTTGAAATGTAGAATTTAATTTCTGTCGTTATCAATTTAAAAAAAATTACCTCTACTATATTCCATCAAAATTTAGATAATGTAAATTATTGTTAAAAAAAATACATATGTGATATGTTAAATTTCTAGTTCCTATCTGTCACTTTTCGTTCTTCTTGACATTAATAGCTACCATTGAATGTGTTTATGTGGTACATTGTTTTATTCTTGGTGCTTTTAAAACAGCTCATTTTCTAACATAAATAAATAAAACAGTTTTGATTTTTTTAATTAAATTTTCATATCAAACCTAAATTTTATTCAAATTACACTTGATCCTATGCACATTTAATTTTAAGCATATTTAAAATATTTTATACGTAAATATTAGATGATTGATATACATATATTAACTATTTTAAATTATTAAGATTATTTTATCACGGAGGATGGGAGAAAAATATGTCCAAAATTTTATATATATATACACACTTATGTATAGGGAATAATATTTTTTTAATTCTTTATTTGGTTCAATTTTATTATGAAATTTATTTTATATCTAAATAAATTTTTATTAATAAAATGTATTTGATTCAATCAAATATCTTATGAATTGAAATCCTTTGAAATTTTTAATAATTATTTTTAGAATTTTGTTTAATAATAAGTAATTTTATAAAATTAAAAAGTTGAAATTTGAAATAAATTTTACAAAATTTTTATGTAAACCAACTCATTTGGATTTATAAATAAATTTTATAAAATTTTGTAAAATTTATTTATGTCAAACACACCCTAAAATATACAAATATTTTCACAATTTTTTAAAAGAAAATGGACATTCATATAAATATGTTAATTATTTTTGTCATGCTCCAATTTTAACTTTTACATGCTCCAATTTTAACTTTTACTAACAATTTTTTCTATTTATTCTATTACTCTAAATCATAAGAGAAAGAAAAAAAAAAGAGTTCATATTTTTCACTCGTTAAATAGATGAAATTATATGTAAATAAGAAACTAAAGGAATCATATACTATTAATCATATCAATAATTATTGAGAAATACATAAAAAAATTTCTATAAAATATTTTTATACAAAAATTCAGGAAAGTTTTATTGTGCTGAGTTAATGTATTATAATCTTTGTTTTGATTAGTTTATTGTCCTTAATTTTATTTATTTCTTGAATAGTGTCATCATGTTGTTGGAGTTAACATGCCATTACATATAAGGGAAAAAGTATAGAATAACCCCTAATTTTGTACTCTAATTTCATATTCATCACTAATATTTTTTGATGTGTAAATACATTTTTATTATTTTAAAGATCATATATTTAAGTCTTTCTAAGAAATGGTTTTAATTCTCACCATTAGTGAGGTTCACTCTACTAACATGTATAAATAAAAATATTGGGTAAAAGGTATACCCCTAACATTTATAATATGAAACAAATTTATTTCTAAAGAAAATTTAAGAATAGTTTAACACAAAAAATTCTCAAAACAATTAATTTTTATTTAATAAAAATATTAAATAACCGTTTCTTTTGTATACTCATGAAATATGCTGATGGTAATACAATATTAAAATAATTTGAATCTAAGTTTTATGAAATTTTTTAAAATTTTGCCCCATTTAAAAAAAAATTTAGAAATATTTAAATAAAAAATTCATTTTATTCTATATAAATTTGTCCTTTTTTATTCATTCTTAAAATAAAAATTAATAAATATTTTATTTAAATGCAACAAATCCGAATGAGATGGATAAATAAATAAATATTTCTTTATTTCTTTATTTCTTTATTTATATTTTGAAAGTGAATAAAAAAGTAAAATTTAATATAGGATGAAATGAGTTTTGCTTATTTAAATATTTCTACTTTTTTGAAATGTTATGCAAGGAATTTATATAATATTTTTTAAAAAAATTCATAACAATTAGATTTAAAATTCTTTTATTATCATATTACTATTAATAGATTTTACGAGTATAAAAAATAAATTATTATTCAATATTTTTATTAGATAAAAATTTAAATTTTTTACAAAATTTTTATTTTAAAATATTCTTAAATTTTTTTTAGAGGTAAATTTGTTCTTTATTATAAATGTTATAAGGGGCAAAAATCTATCATTATCTTTTTTTTTTTTTTTTGCATGTCAATTATAGAGGACCCCATTAATAGTGAGAATTAATATTATTTATAAGAGGGATTTAAATATATGGTTTTCAACATGATAAGAGTGTATTTACACCTCAAAAAATGCTAGTGATAGATATGAAATCATGACACAACATTAGAGATGTTTTTATACCTTTTCTCTTCATATAATAAAAGATGGCCAAATACATAGTTTTACCTCTGAACTTTACATGATTAACTTATGGCACCCTTCAATTTTCATTATTTTTTATTCAACTTTTAAACTTTTATTTAAACCAATTCACCCTTACAATGCATAAAATCAACATATTTTATAAATTAATATTGGTACGAAAATAAAAGAAACTTACATGGAATAAAATAATGCTTTATATAAAGAGATAATATAATTAAAGATAAATTTTTTAAACTTTTTTATATTAAATTTTAATTTTATTTTTATAATTTTAAAGGTAATTTTTAACATTTTATTTGTTTAAATTATTTAAAATCAAGTGTTTGTCCAATTGCATATGGTATGAGTTAAATAGAATTGAAAAGCAAAAATTTAAGGGTAAAACAGAATTCACAATAATAATTTAAAGGCTAAATAGAAATAAGAAAAATTAAAAAGTATCAAAAACTGATCGTGTAAAGGTCAAGAATAGGATTATGTATTCGGCCAATAAAAAATCAGCAGCAAGATATTCCCCTCTCTCTTTCTCGCCTCTTTCTCACCAATTCATTGCTTATGCTAATTAATTTAAGCTAAATTTCTCATTGTATATGATCTTCACCAAACTCAACATACAATTATATTATTTTTTTTAAGCCCTAAATTATATACCAAAGTCAGCACAGAATGAAATATAATATTGATCAACCACGTATATATAATTGTTAACAACTAAAACAAGTTTTGTTGTAACCGACAACCATTTGAATCAGTTAGCAAGAATTACTTTTTAAAATAATGTTTCAAATTCAAGACATAATTGATATACTTGCCTTAAATTAGTTGTTAACAAATTTCTAATTAGATTAATTAAAATTTAATAAATTATGAATATCAGTAAATGATCAAACCCTCCAAAACAAGTTACAATAGTTTTTAATATAGCCATTGAATTATATTAAGATCTCTATACCTTTAGAACTATTCTTTGCTTTGGTATGTTTTCATTTTCATGTGCTTCACAAGTAATCTCTATTATCAACTGATGCAAGCAATATTTATTATTTAGTAGTATATGTGGAAGCTTCGGAATTAAACTAGTTTCATTTTTTTTATCAATATCAAGTTGCATGTGTATATTTCTTCTCATATTCATATAAAATTATATTATATATATTGAAGTAAAATTATTCATTACTTTCTCCAATCAAACCAAGCTGATTTCATTGGATACTCGTAATCTCTTATTATTAGTATCATGTGAATATGATTTATTATTATCAAATTAAAAAAATTAATTGTTGAAAAATTTTTATTGTCTTTATGATTTCATTTAAATCAAACTAAATTAGTTATAATCCAGTAGATTTTGTTATCAGTAATATAAACTAAAAAAAATTATTCTGAATTAATATGTGATTCTTTTCACATCTCCAAACCATATATATATATATATAGTTTTTAGCCAAGAAAATGCCTAGTCTTTCCCATCTTCACCTAATCTCTCCTTTGAAAATGAGGATGTTTTTTTTTTCTTCATCATTTTATTTTAATATTTTTCTGCTGTCACGTCTTAGATGTGGATCTTTTTCCAAGTCAATGGCAACATGTTTTTCAGTTTTCATTATTGAACGATTTTACCGGCCACCTTGCTTAGACAATTAGCATAAGATAGAGAGTTTCACCAATCACCAAGCACGACTAAATGTGAAAATGAATCACAATTATATATTTTATTGGGCATATTCAACAACTCAAATTGCATTTTTTATGCACCAAATATATTAAAGTTTAATACATACATGTACAATTGCATATGTATTCTTAGAAAAAAAAAATTTCCATTCTTCTTTGTCCCAAAATCTAAATTTTTCATTTTCCTTCTTCTACATTTAATATTTCTGGCATCTGATAGCAACAAGATTCCAATTATTTCAGAATTTAAATTGGATTGGACTACCATAAATAAAAAAAATAAAATTCTTTCCATATATATTTTCTTCATATATAAAATTCAATCTTAAAATTTTATTTAAAAAATTTGAACTCCTCTCTACTTAAATCAATAGATGTTAGTTCCATTTTTCTTCTTTAATCATAAACCATTCTTCATTGACCTTGGAATTATTTCATTTCTTTGTTGTGTTGTATTCATGATTCAACAAAATTTCTCCAATTAACCAAAAACTTGTCCAAATTCTGTTAATTATATTCCAAGAAATCTCATCTCTTAAACCTTTATAATTCGTTCTAAAGTTCATTTTTACCAATTATTCAAAAATTAAAGCTCTTAGCGACCTAGTTCAAAAAAAAAAATTTGAAATAAATAAAGGGTTAATTTGTCTCCTAAACTTTTCATTCAGGGTCAAATAAGCTATTGTGGACCTTTCAGGGTTAATAAATAATACAATTAGCTCCTTATTTTTTGACATATAGGTAAAAGGCCCTTAGCAAATTAAAAATACTTCCTTAATATTTTAAATAGTTAACAAATAAGTTATTATTTTAGTGTAAGAATTTTTAATTAAGAAATTTGAATTTATAATTATATTTACATCATTAGAACTTGTAAAATTTAAAAATCTAATAATATATTATACTATATTAATATAAATCTAGTTATTCACCAATAATTTTATTAGTTTTGAAATGAAAAAATTTTATTTATTTATAAATTAATTTATTTTTAAAACACTAACACTCAGTTTTGTTTATATTTTAGAAATATAAATGTACAATTTAACATGCATATTGATATAATAAACTATTAGCTTTTATAATTATAAGATTGAAGTGATAAAAGTACAATAATAAACTAAACTAAAATTTTATAATAATAATAATGATGATGATGATAAAATTTTATAATTTTAGTTTTAGATTCAACTAATTTATGATTTTAGTTTTAGCTTTAGTCTACTATTATATCTTTATTACTTTATATTAAAATATAATATATTATTAGCTTTAATGTTAAAATTAATGAAATGTAATAAAGTAACTAATTTTTAATTTCAATAATATATTGTAATATTAAATTAATAAAAATATAATGATTCTCAAAATAACAATAAAATTATAAATTATAAACTAATAGAATCTAAAACTAAAATAA
>CATIWM010565145.1:0-10534 GCA_949671775.1 Mallotus repandus
AAAAACAAACCCAACAAAGAAAAAGAGAAAAGCTTTCAACTTTAGTAAAACATAAACAAACAAAGACACCCAGATAAACAAAAAACAGATTTACAACATCCAAGGACTCAACAACAGAATTGTCTGCAAAAAATTCAATAAACCCAGATAAACACTTCCACTAATAAACCCACATAGCCACTTATATAACAACAATAATAGTGATAAAAAAAAAAACCTTATGGTAAGCAAAGATGTGAGAAGTGATGAGTGTTTTCTTAGATCTGCAAATTCCACAATAATCGCAGAAATAACGTCTTATGTCTCTAAAGATTGGCCTTGGAATTGGACTCGTAACTTCGTTTTCTATTGATTCATCCATCTGTTTGATTCTTTCTGATGAAGATCAGAACCAGAAGAAGACGAAGACGAAGAAAAAGAGCTGAACAGGGGCACGCAAGGTTGGGTCTTATAGTGAGACGATGAAGCAGAAGAACCCTAGAGGCTACGTGTTGCCGTGTAATTTTTTTCTTTAATTTTTTATATTATTGTTATTATTGTGGCTGCTTTTCTGTTGTCAAAAGCGGGACCCACATTTTTTGGGCCAGTAGCAAGTCCAGTTCCACCCTTCTAATCTCATTGGCGACATTTGTTCATTTAGATTTCCCACCTTAATGCTATTAAAATGGAAATAATAAATTCACATTTTTTGTTAAATAATTAAAGAAAATTTATCATAATTTTTTTTGTATTTTCAGATGAAAATAGAAAATTAATTTTATTCGCTTTTATTATAATAATTTCATTTAGGCATTGAATAATTGTTATTTAGAAAAATAATATTTAATTATATAAGTATAAATTAGAAGAATTTTAAAAATTTCGTCCAAAAGAAAAAGAAGAATTTTAAAAATTATTTAAATATTAAGTATTAAACTATAGTTTTAAATATTCCAAATAATTCTAAAAAGTACAAAATACTTCATTAGTCAAGAGCAATGGTAGCAGTGTTGATTCCACCCATTGAAAGTTCAACCAAAAAAAAAAAAGGAAAAAGCTTAATGCTTTTGGAAAATGAAAGTGTGGAACTTTATTGTTAATCTTTTCTTTTTTTTCTTAATTCTGGTTCAGACTACACCAATCTGCCATTGTTAGTGCAACCTTTTTTCCTTAATTTCCTCCACAGCTTCATAGCTTCTTAGTGATACTAGTAATGCCCCTCCTCCACCTTCACCTCCACTCTCCTTTCATGCATTGGTAACATATGATCCAATTTAAGTCTCTGCACCCACTAACCCCATTAACACATCTCTGTTCTGTTGCTCTCTCTTTCTTCATTAACTGTCACTCTTTTTTCTTCTGTTTCCTTTTATATGCTGACAAAGTGATCAAGTTTCACTTACCCATCCTTTTTTGCCTTAAAAACCCAATACCCGGCTTGTAATTCAATCTGTTTTTCTTGAAAATGCTATCTTTTCTCTGAGAAAAATGCAATCTCTTTTTTTTCTTCATACACCCATTTCTCAATTTCAGATCTTTTTCCACATTCTCTAGCTTTTTCTTCTCATTTAGTAATTTTCCACATCTGTATTTATTCAATTTCACCTCTCTCAATGCACGGTTACAGTCGCCTAGGCAATGGCCGGTCTGTAACTGCCAGCACTACGCCCTCTCCTCCTTCCTCTCCCCGGCTTCGCCACGGCCGGAGCAAGAACAACTTGAATGGTGGCGGTTTTTTCAGTGGAGTTGGAGGAGGTGGTGGTGGTGGTGGTGGCGGTGGCGGCAGTGGTCGAGGGTCTAAACAGAATTTAGTTGAGAAACTAGTGTTTGTTATTGTATCTGTTGTTTTTAGAAGGAGAGGTGTGCTTCTGTTCGCCCCATTGCTATATATTTCAGGGATGTTGTTGTATATGGGATCTTTGAATTTTGATGTTGATTTAAATTTAGAGAATGGCGGTGTTGTTGTGAGAAAACGTCCTCCGGTTGGGTCTGTGTATCGGAGTCCTCAGGTTTTTGAGAAGCTATGGCCTTATATGGAGGCTGAGAGCAATCACAGCTACAATGTGGTACTGTTTCTAGCTTTTACGTTAGCTATTTCTAGCTGTTTTATATATTCTGTTTAAGTTTGTTTGAGTTGTGTGGTGTAGATTTTTAAGTTAATCAAGTCATGAAAGTGGAAACTCACTGTCTTGCTGTTCTCATGTTATGATTATGCTTAAAATTTTCTTTAATTTGCTTGATGTACTTGCTCTTAACCACTGTGAAACTCTGGTCTTGTACAATTTGGGAGGTTAGGCCAGTGTTTTACTTTCCTTTTGTAGTGTTTAAAGATATTTCTTTGTCATTTTGGCTGCCCATGATCTAATTTAGTTCCATGATTGGAATTTAAATTTCTGCATGCATAGACGCCCATTCCTATTTTTGGCTATTCTTTGTTTCTCTCTGCTTCTTTATATTTTTCTATGCACAACGTGCATTGCTCATTTCCTTTAATTTTAAGTATGTAGTCGTCTCCTCCTACTACATAATTTATTGTACCATGTACAACTCATGCAATGCAGTTGATGAAAGCGTGGGATCCAAAATTGCATGAAGGTTGGAAGCCTTGTGACAACTACAATATTTCTGAAGCAGGTTTGATTTTCTGTATAACAAATATGTTCATCCCAAGAATGTCTACTTTTATAAGTGATAGGAAAAAACGAAGGCCAAATCTACAATTTCACCCTTGAACTTTACTCAATTATTATATGTCATTTCTCAACTTTCATTTTGTTGAATTTCACCACTTAACTTCTATTTTTCACTTATTTAACCCTTCTTGGACAAAAGACAAACGCGTGTATTCAACTCGCACTGAGCTTGAATAAGTGAAAAATAGAAGAAAAGAGGTGAAATTGAACAAAATGAAAGTCGAGAGATAATATAGAATAATTGAGTAAAGTTCAGGGTGAATTGTATATTCCGCCAAAAACAAACATGATTCAAATTGGATTAGCAACAATTAAATACATGCCAATAATTGGTAGAAAAAAAATAAAACAAAGCAAACTCTCAAACTAGTTAGATTAGTTTCATATCTGAACTCGTTATGGCAAACTTTATTGCCAATTACAAGTGTTCACTGTTGTGATGTGTTCCATTTTCATCTGTACTTGGGGGATATATTTCGCACGTAGCATGGTCTTGCATGAGCACACTTGCTATTCAGGCCCTGGGCAATTTGTTTGTCATGTCAACATCTAGAGGAACAAAATTTATGTATAATTGCATATTTTTACGTTGTCATTGGCAATGTTCCCATTTTGTGTGGGGCATTTTTACTAGGTTTGCACGCTAATGACTTTTTTTTTCCTTTTCTTTTTGGTTCTTAGAATTGCCAACATCCAATGGTTACCTTATAATCGAAGCAAATGGTGGATTGAATCAACAACGTTTGTCAGTATGTTTCATCATTTAGAAAATTGATTTGTTTATTTTTTACCCTTAAATATCTGCATGATAATATGCTTGACTGTCTCATTCCATGTATTGTGAGTGAGACGATCTGTTTACAAATTGTGTCAACAAGATTTTTTTAAGTAATCATAGCTCCTACTGTTGGGGTAGGCACACATATGACATACCTTTAATATCAAAACATACTGATGCTAAGATTATCTGTAAAAGAAATGTAAATGCTAGTAATGAACTTTAAGAAGCTCTATTATATGTCAAGCTTTCGTAAATTTATGTGATGGCCAGAGAACTCCTTCAATTTTCATTTTGCTAAGCATCTTAAAGTATGAATATTTTTAAGTCTCTTAAAAGTTGAAAAGGATTGGTATGATAAATTCTTTAAATTTATGAAGGTATCTAGAAATGGGAACATCCGTGGAGCACTTGTATTGCTGATTAAATTTTTGGTTACAAAAAATTACAATTCAGGGCAAGTTTTCTAGAATATGCAGAAATGCATAAATTAATATGGATGTTTTGTCATTTAAAGAGAAATAATAACTATGTAGATGGAAATTAATGTTCACTTTAGGTTGAGCAACAATTCTGGACAGGTTTTCTAAATGACACAAACTGCTA
Organism: Mallotus repandus; assembly: GCA_949671775.1. Lineage (NCBI taxonomy): Eukaryota > Viridiplantae > Streptophyta > Magnoliopsida > Malpighiales > Euphorbiaceae > Mallotus > Mallotus repandus. The sequence goes on from CATIWM010565145.1 coordinate 4,057, forward strand.
TTTGCATCTAATCTATTGATTTTTACTTTGTAACCAAACTAAATCAATAGACTCTGGGAATGAATATATAAAGCATAAACATGCCGAAGGCTTTTCACTTTAATATTTTGTTTAGTTAATCAAGTTATTTTGCTTGATTTATTTCTGTTGTTGTTTCCTGGGATGCAGATATGTGATGCAGTTGCTGTAGCTGGACTATTGAATGCTACTCTTGTCATCCCAATTTTTCATTTAAACAGTGTTTGGCAAGATAAAAGGTAATATTTATTGTTGCTACTGCATTATTATTGCATATTGACTGTTGGTGGCAATTAGGATTTGAGGTGTTGATTGTATTGACTTCTGTCTCAATTTTTTGTTTGTTTTTTCTAAATAAACTGAATCAATTAGAATAGTTATTTCTTTATTTTATCTCTAAAACAGGTTGTATATTGTGTCGTCTTTGGTGTCTAACCCCTGGCCGTGTCATATTCAGGTTTGCCCAAGTTCATACCATGTTTTGGGATCCTTTGTTTGAGAGTAGGTTTCTTTAGAATATAAGTTTTGGTCATTGCCTTGAAAATGGACTTGCTTAAGTTGACCAACATTTTCAAAAGGATATGAAGGCTTGAGGGGAACTTTTGGAACAGGTTCTGACTATTTAGGTTTCTCTCTGTTCCACCAACTCAAATTGCACTATATTTGCGAACATCTCTGATCAGTTATTAGGTTTTTAAGAAAATAAAGTCTAGTGGAAGGAAATCTAACTATAGAAACTCATCTATATCAACTTTTCTGTGGAAAGAACGTGATAGAGCTGAGCAAAAGTATTTTTACTTTTACCTCAGTTTCGTTCATGCTGCTGAGAGCTTTTGCCCAATGGCCTCTCTCTTTGTAATAAGGGTACTAGCATTCCAACATTCAGTAGGTGGGTTGAGCCTTATGTATGTCTGACAATGGCTACATATGGTAGGAAAAGGAATAAAGAGAAAAAAAAAAAGCTCTTAATCAAGCTGAGCAAAAAGGTCATCATTCACTTTTTTTTTTCCATATTTCTGTTCACCTGATTCTCCATTTCTTTTGACCAAAATAACGTCTTTCCATACACACACATGATTGAGGACTTCATTCTGATGTTCCTAACACTATAGGCTATTACTTGCACAAATTCAATTTCATGCAGAACATTCTCAGCTGAAGAATGTAGTTTGCAAGGTTTTGTGGATACTGGTCAGCAAAGAGGATTAAATACGCACAACATTTTCCCTTGCATAATAAGTCTGACCTGCAGGTCTCAGTTTAGCAATTTCAGAGTCAAAGTAAGGTGTATGTTGCATGCATGTGCATTTCCTTTTGGTCTTTTTCAGTTATCTTATTAGTAATATGTCATGTAAATTTTTGAAACTAAGAAAAAATAGAGCAAAAAGAAGGCTATTGTTCACATTAGAACATATGTATCCTCACTCCAGTTTTCATAGAAGTATTTGTGTTTTCATAGCTTTTTATCGTAGTGAGAATTTCCACCTTTTCCAAGTTGTTATTTTTTAAAAAATATATGCGCCCTTCATTACTTTTAGTTCCATATTAACTTTATGGTTTCAGTTTATGCTGCTGGATATTTTATATCATTGCCTCTTATCTCCTTTTTATCCTTATCACAGCAAATTTGGAGACATATTTGATGAAGATTTCTTTATAGATGCGCTTAAGAATGATGTGAAGGTCATTAAAGAACTGCCAAAAGACATACTTGAGCAGTTTGACTATAATATAAGCAGCATTATAAATTTGAGGGTAAAAGGTTGGTCCAGTCCAACCTACTATCTTCAGAAGGTGCTTCCCAAGCTGATTTACTTGCGGTATGCAGTTCCTTATATCTTCTATCATCAGTGCAAGGGCTGATTGCTGTTGTCCATGGAAACAAGAAAATTGATAATGAGTTTTTATTTATTTGGCATGCATTCACTTCATTTGATCAGTGGTACCTTTTGACCCATTCTTGTACACAAACGCTTCCCATCTCTAGATACATGACTTGACTTGGTGATTTTGCTTGAAATCCTATTACTTCTGCGTTGTACTTTTGTCTTTAAGAAAATGTATTACTATTTCGTAGATCTTATCCTATTACAAATTTCTGAATCATCATCCAAGTTAGTGATGATTAAGTTCAAGCCAATAAAGTATCTTAATAACCTTGCCAGGTGTGTAAGATCTATTTAATGGCCTAACATTGTTAGAATATCTAACCAAAAAGTTTAAACTCGTACTTAGAGATGTATGTGTAAAGTAATACTGAAGTTCATGCTATTATATTTCTCTATGTCCATCTCATATATAGGTGAGTCAGAATTGTATTTAAACCAATATACTGAATAGCAACAATTATGAACAGGCATATTAATTTTCAGTGAGAGAGGTGAGATGCTAATGGAGGAATTGACATTATGCATGCAAGTTGATGAAAGTTCATGGTATTGTGATAGCTGGGGCTTCTTTTCTTTTTTTTTTTTAATAATTTTACACTAAATAAATATGAAGCTGAGGATGAACCCTCAATTTATGATTTGGAGGATGTGAGAAAGATAGATCTCATTTTCAAGTTTTGCCCTTTCTCTACCCAATCTGCGTGATGATCTTCTCTTGATTTATTATCATTTCCTGCAAGCATTGAATTTGTTGGGTTTCCTTTACCTGAGATATTATTTTTAAATGATAAAAAGACATCATTCTTTTAGACCAAATAGGAGATTTTCTGGACCCTGACAAATTTTATACTGACTTTCATGCATGTTATCTAATATCCTTTTGATTGAACTTATTAATGAAACATTAACTTTTGCTGACCATAATCATAAGCCAAATGTATCTTTCAAGCTCTAGGTTTTTGTGTGATCAATAGTTTAACACCCCCTATAGAATGCAGTGAAGGTGGGAGTAGCTTCTATTGAGGACAAGTTGAGAGAAGGTAGATTGAGGTGGCTTGGACATGTGAACCATAGACCCATAGATGTCCCGGTTAGAAAGATTGACTATATTAGCGTAGATGGAATGAACAAATGTAGAGGCAAGCCTTGGAGAAGGGTTTTTAAAGTTGATGTTTTGGCACTACATCTTTCTGAAGATGTCATCTGCAATTGTGTGGAATGGGAAAAAAAATCCATATAGCCAACCCCAGTCAGTTAGGGATTCAGGCTTAGTTGACTTGTTGAATAGCCTTTAAAGGACTTCCATTCATTCTCAATTTTTTTTTTTTGACATCATATGCTTAGAGCATTGAATTTTGCCATCTCTGGTATTTTTGAAAAATGGTAGATTTTTCGGGCAATTTTGGAGGGTTTTTTTTTCCAAATTAAATTGTAGATTAGTTATAGGCAAAAATTCCATGCTCGCATCCACTGCAGGTGCTAGGGCTAAAGCCAATGGAAAAGGCCAAAACAGTTTTACATTTGAGGCCCAATAATCCTATAGTATGTAGAGATGAGGAAGATATTGATCTCATGAACGGTATAAACAAGTTGAGGAAGACAAAGAATTTGGAAAGATATATTTGAATGTGATGATAATGATGAAGTTTGATAATGAAAAACTAACCTAATTCATGAAATCAGTTACGTGCATACAAATTTGGGATGAACTTATTTAGGTAGCTTCATGTATTAGCAGTGAATGCTTTATTTTTCATATACATGCATCTGTTTTATATTCTTGTCCAGTCAGGGCATGTGTTTTGAATAGTTTCCATTGTGCAGGGCAGTGCGCATTGCCCCTTTCTCCAACAGATTGGCTCAGGCAGTTCCTCCGGATATACAGCGGCTTAGATGCTTAGCCAATTTCAAAGCATTGAAATTTTCAGAACCCATAAGAACACTTGCAGAAAAAATGGTAGATCGGATGATCAAGAATAGCTCAGATAGTGGAGGGAAATATGTTTCAGTGCATCTTCGATTTGAAATGGTGCTGTACTTACTTCTCTGCTTTGAAGGATGAAGAGTTGCTGAATTTGTAACTTTGTTTCTAAGTGTCAATTTCTTGCTTATGGCAGGATATGGTCGCATTTTCATGCTGTGAGTATGATGGTGGAGAGGAAGAGAAACGGGAAATGGATATTGCTCGAGAAAAAGGCTGGAGAGGAAAGTTTAGGAAAAGAGGTAGAGTAATAAGGCCTCGAGCAAATCGTGTGGATGGAAAGTGCCCTTTAACTCCACTTGAGGTGATCCAACTATTTTTTTTTTTTATGCTTGAGCTTTATGAATATAATTTTTCATCTTTAAGATGTAGGGTTCACAACTTTATTTTGGTAACGCAATGCTTTCAGGTTTATGTTATAATAATTTAAATGATGCTCTAGAAATTAGAAAGCAATTTTATAGGATAGCCATGTGAATGTAATATCTCTATTGTGATGATAGAAGAGCTCGCTATTATTGAAAACTACTAAGTTGCCAACATTGGCAGTATGTGCATGTGCGTGCATGGCACCACAATAAAACAAAAAGAGCCATGGCATATGTGCTCTGGAATGAAGAAATTAATTATGGCTGCCCTTTGACTTAGATTTTTGCTGAAGTCCTTTCACTGTTTTTACTTGTGGAAGCTCTTAGTTACAGAGTGCTTTGACATCTGATCTGACTTTCTTTTTGTATTGGCTTAATTTTCATGCTTACTCGTATACAAGCTTCTGTGTCCTTGTTTTTTTTCCCCTGTAAGATTTCTTAGTTGTAAAGTACTTCAAGAAATGAGTTGTATTAAGTGGAGATCATCACAAGCTCCTCTAACTTTGTGTGAAAACACAAGGTTAGAAATTTGATTCCAAATATCTTCTTGAGGAAAGAAAATCAATTTAAAGAAAAGAAACAATGAAATCTTGTAACATTTGCAACATAAGTATATATGGTTGGTTTTGCAGGTAGGAATGATGCTTAGGGGCATGGGTTTTGATAATACGACCTCAGTATATGTTGCAGCGGGTATTATTTATAAAGTGGAAAAGTTTATGGCTCCACTTAAACAAATGTTTCCACGTTTAGAAACAAAAGATACACTAGCTACTGCTGAAGAACTGGCCCCATTTAAGGTAATTGGACAATACATATCTGTGATTAGTAATTCTCCAAACTATTGTCTCAATCAAATTAGATGCGATCATACAAAATGTAAATTAACAGGTAGGTTAGAAACAGGTCAATCTTTGTAACATCTATATGTATGTGATGTAGGGCCATTTGTCTAGGTTGGCTGCACTCGATTATACAGTTTGCTTGCACAGTGAAGTCTTTGTCACAACTCAAGGTGGAAATTTTCCACACTTCTTAATGGGTCACAGGCGCTATCTGTATGGAGGACATGCAAAAACGCTCAAACCTGACAAGAGAAAGTTGGCTGTTTTATTTGATAAGCCCAGTATCAGGTATAACTTGCTTCAATTTTGAGCAATTCATATCCAATGCTGCATGCATTTTGGCATAAATTTGTGTTATGTATTCATCACATTTGTTTATATATCCATATGTAGCTTTCTGAATGAACTAGAAATCTGAATCTTTAATTGTAACACTTGGGGACTTGAATAATATAGCCTGCACATTTATATCTGAGGTTGGTATCTTCCCTAGCATCTCTTAGGAGTTCATCTGCTACAGGACTAGATTTTTAATTCGCATGTTAGGCCAAAGTATTCTGTATATTTCAGTTTTTGGCTCTTCCTATCATTTTACAAGCATCTTGGTGTTCTGTAACTCTGCAAGCACTGCAACAAATTGCATCACCTCTGATTTGTGTTGGCTTTCACTCTTTGTTATTCATCGTCACCTAATCAAGACTTTAATCATCAGGGCCTCTGACTTCTGTTTTGCAGATGGGAAGTCTTCAAGCGGCAGATGCAAGATATGCTTCGTCACAGTGATCTTAAAGGGTCTGAAATGAGAAAGTCCAGTGCCTCACTTTACACATTTCCCATGCCCGATTGCATGTGTAAACCATCCGAAAAAAGGCATGAAAATAATAACACAATAGAACATAAAATTTAAGCAATAACCATATAGTTTTAGTTTCCGGCATTACGTAACTCCTACACACTGTAATTCTTTTGTGTATCATTAAAACTCAACTAGCAGAAAATATGTCATTAGATTTAATTCATTTATTAGGGTTCGAGGGGAGAGCTTTTACAGGTTATTCTTTGATGTTCATTGACTCAGGCTATAAGTTGGCAATGCTGTGTATACGAAATTCTGTGTAAATGATGCTTTATAAATGTACAAGATGAAGTTCTGTCATAGATGGTGAAGTGCGGCAAATTTGGCCTCAATCTGCACTCTTTTCTTATGATTTTTTTTTATCTTTTATATTCATTATGGTTGTGTTTCAATGTATCAATGCAAATTAAATTGATATTTGGATGTCTTTCTCATAATATTAAAATCAATTTGGATGTCTTTCTCATAATATTAAAATCAATGCAAAAATTGTCTTAACAGAATCAATTTCTATTCTATCA
>CATIWM010565164.1:0-11638 GCA_949671775.1 Mallotus repandus
TAAAAAAAAAACTAAATGATATAAAAAATTGAATCAGAAACTAAAAACAAACCAAAAGGATACAAAAAATAATAAAAAATCCAAAATAACCAAAAACATATTTCAAAGAAAATGAAAATAATAGCTTTACTTCAACTATGGAAGATTTAGACGTAAAACAAAGATTGCTTAAATACAACAAACATACAAAAAGAAACTTTGTGATACAACTACGTTGTCATTAATAAAACAAAAAGTATCAGAAACAAAAAAAATCAAAACGATACCAAATTATGAACGCAACATGAAAATTGGAGCATCAAAATAATAACTCAAATTCAACTATGAAATTTTTGGACATAAAATAAAGATTGCATTAATACAAGAAACATACCAAAAGAAATTATGTGATACATCTACATTGCCATTAATAAAATAAAAAAGTATTAGAAACAAAAAAAAAAAACCCAAAACGATACCAAATTTTAAACAGGTATTAGAAACCAAAAAAAATACCACAATGATACCAAATTATAAACACAACATAAAGCAGCACAATCCTCTTACGGCACAAAAATACCAAAAAACTTAAAAACATATTCATTTATTTAAAATTTTCTATTACAAAAATTATAACTCGCTTAATTCCAAAGAAGATATGTAGCTTTAAGTTATAGTATATTTTTTTGTATACTTTTGGTTTATTTTTAGTTTCCTATACAATAACAAAAGGAGACTTTAAGATATAGCCATGTATGTGCTCCATTTTCTATGGATGAGGACTGACAAAATCATTTTCAATATCCTCTGAATACAAAATCAAATTAGAAACCAAAAAGCAACAAAAAAAAAAATTACAAAAAACTAATAACAATATATACTACATCAACACCCTTCACTTTCTGCCTACCATGACCGTCGGAATGAGAATAAACAAAAATAGAATCAACATTTTCTACACTATATTCAATAAAAAAAATTACAAATAAACAAAACATATAAAAAATAAAAAAGTATTTCATAGAGCAGTGCATGCTAGTCTCTTTTAACAACAACCAATAAAAAATTTAATTTAATGATAATACAAGGTTTTTAGCTATTTTATTTATAGGATTATATATTTGATTTATTGAAATTAAAAAAATAACATTTAGAAAATATTGGTAAATTTATTAAATAGAAAGAGAAAATAAAAAAGAGGGAAAAAATAAAAAGAAGAAGCTAAGGATGGGCTTGATGGAGAGGACAACAAGAAATCCAAAGTTAAAGCTAAGAATCCATTAAGTATGCCACAAGGCCCAATTACAAGGTCAAGGTCCAAGAAGCTACAAGAAGCCTTAATTGGCTATATGCAAGATTGGGCTAGTTAAGGAAGTTCAATTGATTATGCTAGGTTTGGCCCAAGTGACAACACAACTGAATGGGCTTTGTTTAATGTTTTGCAAGTCCAAATACATGAGGAATAATGTGGGCTAGTATATGGGTTGAAATCTTTTATTTAAGCCCAAAACTATGTTATTTGTTATTATGCTTATGTGGCAGCTAGGTTTAATAGTTTCATTAGGGTTTCTTATGTTCGAATATTATAAAAACACCCTTTATGGTACGTTTTTAATTAGATTGGATTTTAATAAAAAAATAGTTTTGTTCCCTTTGGATATTTGCTTGAATTCTTGAATTCTTGTTGAATGCATAAACCACTTATCAAGGAATTGATCTATCCTTGTGGCGTGTTAAGGGTTAGGGTTTAAAGAACTTAGTTTTCTTTAGGTTCTAATCTTGATCAACAAAACTTACAATCTGATTTAAGCGATTCTTGGGTTTCTGAAATTCAATTTGTTCTTAGGTTTCTAAGATAGTAATTCACGGGTTCATAATCATTAGGGTTTGTGATTCTATTCCTTGGAGGTTCTTAACATTACCTCAGAAAAAAAAAGATATCATCTGCAAAAAAAAGATGATTAATTTGAGGGGCATTACTAGCTAAATAACAACCGTGAATGCTGTCACTAGACGCTTTAGCTTGAAGAGTGGCACTAAGAGACTTGGCATAAATTATAAATAAGTAAGGGGACATAGGGTCTCCTTGCCTTAGTCCTTGTTGAGGCACTACCAAACCAACACTACCACCATTAAAGTAGACTGAATAACTCACAGTTGAGATGCAAAACATGATATGCTTTACCCAGTCTTTATGAAAACTCATATGAAGCATGACACTCCCTAAGAAAGACCATTCTAAATGGTTATAAGTTTGAGAAATATCTATTTTAAGAGCTGCCATACCATGTCTAGCTTGCCTTTTCTTCTTGAAAGAATGGAAAATCTCAAAAGCTAGCATAATATTATCAATAATGGACTTAGCACCCATAAATGCACCTTAAAATTCTTAGATAAGGCTAGGCGATAAAACTTTGAGATGATTGGCGAGCACTTTAGCAATAATTTTATATGCAACATTACATAATGCTATGGGCCTAAGATCACCCATACCCTCCACTTGCTTCTTCTTAGGAATTAAAACAATGGATGTTTCATTTAGCACTGTAGGAAAATAACCATTAGTCATAAAAGATTGACAATGAGAGACAATATCACCTCCAACCTCTTGCTAAAATTTTTGAAAAAAACAAGGATTCAACTCGTCTAGACCTAAGGATTTATCTAGCAACATACTGAAAGCAGCATCCTTTACCTCAGATTCCAAGATAGGACTAAGAAGCAGGTCATTTTGAGATTGAGGCACCGAAGGAGAAATGCACTCAAGAAGTTAAGAACCCTCATTCCCACAAGATTTAAAGATGGTGCTGAAATACTCAATAATAACTGATTTAATTTCAATAAGAGAATGACACCATGAGCCAGAAGCATTTTTCAAAGCGTGAATATAGTTTGTCCTTCTCCGTCCTGAAGCGAACGAATGAAAGAATCTTGTATTGGCATCACTATCTTTAAGCCAAAATTGTTTTGCTCTCTAACGCCAGAACAATTCTTGATCTGCTAAAGCTTTATCATATCGAGCCTAAGCATCCAAAAATCTTTGAACCCCAACATCATTTGTCTTAGACCGATACCGAGCAAGGAGGGTTAGGCAATCATTTCAGCTCCTTCAAAAAATTTCTAGATAAACCACTACCCCAAGATGTAAGGGCTACACCAGAAAGAGATAATTTTTTCGGAAGAGAAGCAGAAGAATTATTAAGCCAACACCTCACAACAATGTTACGACACTCCTCATGAGTAGCCCAAATATTCTTAAAATGAAAATTTCGTTTAGAATTAGAGCCATGCTTACCTTTTGAATTAAGAGTGATAGGGAGGTGATCAGAGGAGGAAGTTTTCAAAACCTGTATGAATGCTGAGTTAAACAATTGAAGCCATAAATCTAATGCCAAACCTCTATCTAGCCTCTCCCAAACCCAATTAACCAAGCCACGAGACCGTTCCCAAGTAAACAAAGGAGCTGAGGAAGCGATCTCATTCAAACCACACTCAACAATAGTATCCCAGAATCTGTTTAGCAAACAATCAGGATAAGGAGCACCACCAACCTTTTCATAAGCATAAAGCAGATTGTTGAAATCACCTAAAATACACCACGGAAGAGGCGATTTGCCAACAAGAGATCGTAAAATTCTCTAAGAATTGGCTCTTTTATTTTGGTTTGGAACCCCATAAAACTCGTCAGATGCCAACTATCACCGACCATAAAAGAGATAACAGCATCAATATAATTGAAGTCTGAATGAATAATATTCATCTAGACACTATTATCCCAAAACAAGGCCATGCCTCCACTACGGCCCATACACTCAACAACTTCTAAACCATCAAACCCCAAACTCCTATTAATACTAACTACCTTATCCATCTTGGCCAAAGTCTCACATAAGAAGACTATACTGGGCCTAGTCCTTCAAACTAAATCCCTTAGAAACTGAATTACAAGTGGGTTGGCCAGCCCACAGTAATTCTAGGCTAGACAATTCATGGCTGAAGGTGGGCCCGTGAATCAGGACCCACCTCTATTAAATTATTGGTGATGGAGTCCAAAGCTCTAGATAGAGCCCCAAAGACAATGGTACCCTTATCAGTCTCATCTATAAAACCACTTTCTTACTGCATTATATCAGGATCATCCTGTTTTCTTCGTTTACCTTCCAAAACAACAATACCCTCTATGTCATACACTACTTCCATATCCTCCTCCACTATATTAGCAATAGAGGTATGAACCTTTCCTTTTAAAGAAACACTAAAATCGGGTAGAGCTCCATTAGTGCCTATGATCACGCTATCAATGGCCATACCATGGTTAGCAAACGACATAATTGCTCCTGAATTACCGATGTTATGATTTACGTGACTCACGTTGTTTTCCCTTCTAGCTATCTCTGATTTCTCCGGCAAGAAATCACCATTCTTTGACCGGAGCCACTGCTCCACTGAATTAATGTTACACCGAGGTGCTGCTCTCAGCCAACCACCGTACTTTTTAGAATTCAGAAGCAGAGGGTCCTCAAAAACATGCTCATATAACTTCTCAGAATGTTCCAATTTACCATAAACGAAACAGAAAATAGGGAGCGTCTCGTATTTAAACTCCACCCAGCAGCATTGTGATCCCTCCATTCTAATCTTCATTTTAGTTCTTAGTGGTTTCACAATATCCAGTTGGACTCGGACACACAAAAAAACTTCGCCAAAAGCTATTAAAATTATTTTCATCAAAAGTGACATAATGTCATATGGCATTGGCAATCATCTGCTGAACTCTATCTGACCTTAAACCCACCGGAAGGTTATGGACTTGCACCCAGAAATCAGCAAAATGAAAATCCATGTCCGCTGGTGCAGTAGATCCATTATACAGCAATAAAATAAGAAGATTCTGATCAAAGACCATGGCGCTTGCGATATGTATATTTTTAGTCCTTCACAATTTTGATTTTTATATTTATGCTTATACCATGAGTGTTTTAGGATACCCTCAAGATATGTTTATAGATATTACTATACAATTACAATCTATAAAGACATATCAAAGTTTCTTTCATATTTCTTGCAAATCCTAATAATTTTTATAGTAATTTGTTATAGTCATATGGTATCATGACTAATGTCTATGTATTTATACAAAGTACAATTTTTCAATTTTTAATATATATATATATATTTATAAAAAGGACACCCTCAAGATATGTTTATAGATGTTACTATACAATTACAATCTATAAAGACATCAAAACTTCTTTCATATTTCTTGCAAATCCTACTAATTTTTATAGTAATTTTGTTATAGTCATGTGGTATCATGACTAATTTCTATGTATTTATACAAAGTATAATTTTTTAATTTTTAATATATATATATATATATATATATAATTTTTAATTAATATTATTATCATGAACTGAATTTTACAATTTGATTCAATTCTTAATTTTCAATTCATAAATTGGGGATTTTAATTTTCGATTCGAATCTCGATTTGATAAGTATATCCATGACACCACTATTGGATTAGATCACGTTGGAAGAGCTATCAAATTTGCCATCAGCAAAGTATAACATTTCCTAAGAGAAGTGGAACCGAAATTCTTTGAATAAGAGCCTCAATTTTACAAGTTAACATTGAAAATAATGGAACGGAAGAAGAGAAAAGAAAGTGGGAAAAGATGTAACAACAAAAGAAAGGGACGGAAGAGAAGGATGAAATTAATGGGACGGCGACACCCCATGTGGTGTGAAATTGGCGACACCTATTATATATCTGTTATCTACTATCAATCTATCTATCTATCTCATGTTCATGTATGCCTTGCGGCGACCCACAGTGGCTAATTAACAAGCAACTTTCACATTTCCTCTTGCCCTTGGGTCCCCCTTTCTTTTTCTTTTTGTCGCTTTTTAGTCATTTCACCGTCGGCACTTCCCTACTAATAAGACCTCTCCATATATATATATATATTCTTTAGTGATAGCATAAATTTTATTTTATATTAAAATAAAAAAAATTTAATGGTTACATATAAAAAAAAACCTGTATTAAACAATATAAAAATATTTGGTTAAAATAATTAGGCAAACACCATATAACAATTATATTAAATTTAACATTTTTTGGCTAAAATAATTTGGCAAACTATGTAAAACAATTATATTAAATTTAACATAATTGAGTAATTAACTGTATGCATTTTTTAACTGATTATAAAAATTAAGGTGAAATAAAAGTATTTATAATTACAATTTTGCTAAATAATAATCTACTCATAATAATGAATTTAAAATTTGAGAAATAGTAACAAGGAAAATACTCATGTTTTTTTGTTTGATATCTCAATAAAATTTAATTTAATATATGGCTGCTATCGTTTATAAAAAAAAATGAAAATTACTCGTTAACAAAAATATTTGTTTATTTTCAATTGAAAATACATTATTTTTACTTAAATAAATATTGTGACTATTTATCCTTAACATGTAGTCCAAATAACAAAATATATAGACATTAATGTTCATCCTTGGTACCCCTGCTATTCGCCTTATGGTGGGGAATTAAACCACTTTTATCATTGAAAAAAATATTGTGACTATTTATATTTTAAATATTTTAAATATTTTAATTATATCTAGTATATTGTTGATAGATACAACCATGTATTATTAATTTTATATTAAAATTAAATCTTTTATATATTTATTTACAAAAAATATTATTCTGAAAAAGTAATATTTATTAGCATTGGTAGTTTTATGAGTTATATTATATATACATGTGTGTATGTGTTGTTCAATTAAAACGAGATGAATTCCTATTTTGTAAGAACTACTTAATTAATTTACACTTATAACTTCTTAAAATTATTTAATTAGTTTATAATTTTTTATTTAAAAATAATTAATTAAAATGAATATTAATTCATAAAAAGGTAATTTTCTATTTCTAAAAATTATTTAATTAATTTATTTTTATTTATATTTTAAAATAATCAAATAATGTATATTTTAATATGCCATCATGTGAATTCATAATCAGTATATATAAATAATAAATTTTTAAATTTTTAAATTAAATTTATGACGTTTGATATTTTTATAAGAGTGTATAAAACTAACAAATATATTAATTTTCATTTTTTTAAAAACTATTTAATTACTTATGTTCAAAAAAAAACTATTTAATTACTTTATCCTTTTATATTATTAAAATTATTTGATCAATACATAATTTTATTTTATTTATATTTTAAAATTATTAAATAAAATATATATTAATTTGCATTTTACTTGAGTTATTGATAAATATAATAACATCTAGGCCGTGGAAGACAAATTCTTCGCCTTGTTATCCTAAACCGAAAAATACTAATCACAAATTTTAGGCCTCTCCAATCAACTTTATCCCGTGCTTATCCACTAGATGTGGATGATAATCCATTTCCTAATCACATCTCAACTCTAATAAGAATGTATTTAGATTTTTTTATCGGAAATGATAAATAATTTTATTCATTTGAAAATAAGAGTATTTTTTAATAAATAAATAATAAAAATATCAGTACAATCAAAAGGTGCAGTCACTAAGCAAACTTCTTCCTAACATGTATCTTTTTAGTTTGACCAAACCACATTTCTCAGTTTATTATTTATGATGAATAGACTAGATACGTGCACCGTATTTTGAATATTAATTAACCCTCAACTGTGAAACTCGACCCTAATGCCGACATAAATATATTTCTAAATCTCACTCGGTCAATAATTATTTAAATAATGATACTTAAACAGTAAATTTTTTATTTAAAAAAAATTCTAATACAGTTAAAAAAAACCGCACACGGCACATTGGATTTTAGTAAAATTTTATTTATTAAAAAAAGTTAACATAAAGCGAAATTACAATTTACCCTGTATGTTTTGGTATATTATTTCTTATTTCAAAATTTTTATTACAATTACTATTACCTGGCATAACAATTATTAAGTAAATATTATTTACACCCTGTATTTAAATGTATTATACTATTTTTCCCTCTATTTGATATATTATATCATTTGCCCCTAAAATTTGCAAAATATATTTTTATTATTAAAATAATTGTTTAATAGAATATATGTCAAATTAAATTATCATTAATTAACTATAAAAATGATAATTTTATTAAAAATATTTTAATAAAAAATAAAATAACAAAGTTTATTTTTAATCTAATCAAAATTTTAATCAAATAACAATTAATTATTTTCAATTTTAAAATATTTTTACTTAAATATCAACTCAAAATATTTATATTGCATGAAAAAATTAACCAAGTAATTAAATTATATTTTTAATTGTAAAAATTGATTTTTATTTGAATTGTTAATTTAAATTATTGAGTAAATAAATTATATTTATGAATAAAATTAATAATTTTAAATAATTTGATTTGTATACCCAACAATTGAAACTAACAATTCAAATAAAGAATCAAAATTAAAAAGAGAGTCAATTTTATTCAATTTTTTAATGCAACATATATATTTTAAGTTACTATTTAAGTGGAGATATTTTAAAACTAATACTAATTAATTTGTATTTAGTTAAAATTTTAATTATGTAAAATTAAAATTAAGCATCTTATAATTTTATATAAATGAATAATTATCAATTTATCGTTAAATTCTAAGAAACTTGGTTTTATAATTAAAATATAAATTTTAAATATTAGGGATAAATAATATAATATATTCAAATAGAGGGGTCAAATAGTATAATATATTCAAATATAGGGGGCAAATAGTATTTACTCAATAATTATTATGTCAATTAACGGAAATTGTAATGGACAAGCTAATGGAAGGGGTAAATAGTATAATTCTGTATAATAGAAGAGGGAGATAACATAAATTTTAAATGTCAAGTACCCAGTAGTATAATATAGCAAACCACATGGGGTGAATAATAATTCACCCTTAACAAAAACATATCAATATCTGTTGAATCACTTGACAGGAATTTGTTTTCAATTAATGATGTATGTAAAAACATTAAATTAGTTATTAGAAGATTTTTGTTGCTTTCATGGTTTGACTTAATCAAATTAAAGTAGTTAAAATTCGACGAACTCTGAATACCATTGGTTTAGATAAAAAAAAAAAGTTAGTAAACATTATATATGGTATTGTATGCTATTAGTATATGTAAAAAAAAATAAGTGAATGTGTAGTCTAACAATAACTTCTCTCATAACTGCCAATAAGGGAGTAGTCAAGTGCTAACTTCCCTCTAATGGCATCTTGAGGTATAGAGTTTAAATCCTACCATCATCAATTTAAAAAGTGAGGGTTGCCCCTTCTTCCATCGATGCTTAGATCATATGACCTCCCTATTTACCAAATAATAATAATAATAACTTCTCTCATATCTTAAAATATATTATTTGAATTATAATGTTGTCAACCTGTAAAATTATTTTCATATGATTTAAAAAGGAAATATTTTCTATAATTATATGCAAAAAACATATTTTTTTTAAATGAAATATAAACCAAAATGATTTATGCAATTTACTTGGTTGAAATATAATATCAAATATTCACGTTTTTATATTTTAAAATTATAAATATTAAATATAAAAATAAATTATGTCCAATAATAAATGTGTAAATATCTTTTTAATTTAAAAATTGAAAAGAGCCCTAGAGGGTGGTGAATAGTGCTAATAAAAAATTAAAGGAAAATAAAGATTAATTAAGATTTAGAAGAATGTTTATGAGCAATGTAAGAAGGAAGATCAAGAACTCGAGAATTTAAGGAGTTCGATTCACAAATTGAATCTACATCTCCACCTAACTTATCCCCAAGGTAGGATTTTTAACACCTACACCAATCTTATTAATCAAGATTGAGTTTACAAGAGTTTTGAGGCTTAACTCTAATATTTATAACACAATGAGCTTTTCTAGGCTAAGCTCTAACCAAATAATTAATCATAAGTGTTTTAAGGCTTACACTTGAACCTAACTCACTGGCATTAACTCCTCACTTCTACTTTTCAGCCCAAGAAAGAAGATCAAGAAGAAAGCTAACCTAGCACACAACCAACATTCAATTTTACTAATAGAATTTTGAGAGAATGAGTAGCTCAATGAGATGTTCAAAGCATTCAATACACAACCAAGGTGTAAGAACTTGTTAAATGAAGTTTCAAAGCTGATATATATTGAATAAGGATGGAAAATGGTTGTTGGAGATCATTAATGTCTTCAGCAAGCTTTTATTTAATAAATGCATTTCAGCTTTTGTAGTCGAAGTGTCGCTCATGGTATAGAGGGGAGGCTCCAGCTTGTGGGCTTGAACATTATAGCCGTTGGAGGGTAGTTTGTGTGCTGCTCATGATCGTGACCCACTCGTGAGGGTTGTTGTGAGAAGCACAAATTTGCTCGCTCATTTCATTGCAACTTTTCATTCAACTCGTGAGCACCCTCACAATTTGGAGGGCTACTTGAAAAGGGTAGTCCTGTTTTTGAAAACTTAATTTTTGATCTTCCCTTTTGCACCCAATTAAGTTAAGAAATTGTATAGCTTCTAATGCTTCATGAATTACCATGTAAAAGGTCTTCATAAGAGTTTTGCAAGCCTTCAAGTTGAGAGAGCTATCTTGAGCTTGAAAGATGGAATTCTATTGCTAATACACACTTAAAAAAATTATTAGTACTTCAAATTGTTTATCAAAACCAAAATTAAGAGATTGATCATGCAAATGGTTAACAAAAATATATACCTATAACTATATTTAATGAATAATAAGTATAAAATTAATTATTATTTTTGTAAGTTCCCTAGAGGGGATGAATAGGACTAATCAAATTTAAGAGAAGATTGAGAGAAATTAAAGGAAATAAAAAGAGAGATTTAAGAGCTAACAAAGAAGAAATATGAACACAAAAGATTTAAGGAGTTCGAATTATAAACAATTATACATCTTCACCTACCTTATTCTCAAGTTTGGATTTTCAAACCAATCACCTAATTGATTCCCTTATATTGATTACAATTGAATTTTTAAGGCTCAACTCAAACCTATCATACAATGAGTTTTTCTTGGCTAAAATCAAATCAATTTCCAAAATCCCAAGGGTTTTATGGCTTACACTTAAACTAATCCCTTTAGAGTTAATCCTAACCCAAGAAAGAGTGGAAGATAAGAATCATAACTCTAATCACACAATCTCAACACTCAAAGAGTATAATAAGAATTGAAGATTACAAAAAGAGCTTTAATTGCACCATTAAATTCAAAGAAAAATGAGTTCAACCAACTATCTAACTTATTAAATGAGGTTTTAGGTCTTGCTTATATACTTAGAGAATGAAAATTAACTGTTGGGAAGCATTAAATGTTATGACCCTATTTTTATTTATTAAATAAAAAGGGAATTTTTGAGTTTTAATTATTATTTTAATTAATTAGTGTTAAATTAAATTTTGGATTTAAAGCGTTAATTATTATTATTTTATATTTATGAAATTATTATCAATTGTTTATTTTTGATACATTTTGGTAATTTTTAAGAGTATGTGTATACATATGTGTGTTTATATGTGTGAATAATAAGTGGGAAGAATTTGTATTGTGAAAATATTAAATTGTGTACTTTATATATATA
>CATIWM010565167.1:0-12832 GCA_949671775.1 Mallotus repandus
TTTATAAAGGCACGGTGCAGCTTAATTCGCTTTTTCTCGTTCCTTCTCTTGACACTCCCTTTATTTGGATTACTTGTTTGAATAGGTTCACCAGGTACATGTTTAACCCATGCATAAGGCCCTGCGATCAATTTTCAACCAATCAATTTAGGCATTCACACATAGAAGTCAAATTAATCCAAAATTTAACTCCACAAATCACTTCAATTAAAAAAAAAAGAACCCTAATCAGATTAACGAAGAACAATCGTAAAAGGAGAATTTAATTAGTACCAGGAGGTTTCAAGCTTGCTCTTTTACGGCGAGGTTTATCAAGGGGTCTTCGCTTAGGAAAGCGAACATCAGTTAAGCTATCATAATGGTTCGATTCAGAGAAGATACTGAAATGCCTTGACATTTGAGTGCTCCATGCTGATTCACAGTGAAAGCAGTCGCCTAGAGCCAACCGGAAGTTGAGATTCGGAGACGACAGAAGCGATGTCGTTGTTGAGGAAGTGGAGGCAGGAGATGCTAGGGTTCTTGACAGCGGACGAACTATACTTCTCAGAGATCCAAATCTCATTTTAAAAAAATAAAAATAAATTAATTTGAGAATCGAAATGGCTGGAGACTGCAGAGACTAATCAAGTGAAGTGGAGAACATCGAAGATGTGCTTGGCAAATTATACTATGGACCCTGGTCATAATGCAAGATGGACAAGGTCCATCACATTAAAAAAAAAAAAAAATTATAAATTTGGTGTATGAATTTTTTGATTTTTTATATTTGAATGTTTAATTTTTTTTTAATTAAATGTCTAAATTTTAAAAAAATATATTAATATGACGGCTAATATAATAATGATTAGGTGCTGAGTCCACTCAAATGAGCCCAATTTTTAACCTAGTAATCAGTTATGTCATGTGTTAAGTATATTGCATTATTTAAAAAAAAAATAACCTTGTTATAAAAATAAGGATAAATTGTTATTTGTCCATGTGTTTTGGCTAAATACAGTATTTCATCCATGACATTTGAAAAAATATTTATTCATCCCTAACATTTACAACGGTTAACACTCATTAGTCCTCTGTCAATGATGAATAAATTTTTTTTTCAAATGTCAGGATGAAATAGTGTATTTGGTAAAAATACGAGGGGTAAATAGTAATTTATCCTAAAAACAATTGTTTTCTTCATCTTTCATTGTTTCCATTCTGCCACTCCACTCTATTCATCATCTCGTGATCTTTCTTTCTTTTTTTTTTTCCTTTTTGAATTCTTCTCGTGATCTGACTCTGCTTCAGTTATCAATTACCCACAACTCTCTTAGTCTAACCCAACAATGCCATACTCAAATTCTTTGGGTTTCTCTCAAAATCCCTTTCTAGCCACAAAACTCATCTATGTGTATGCTATTTGCGGTAACCTAGTAGCTTCAGATCTCATTTTCAGCTCACTTGAAGTGAAAAGTGTGCATCTTTGGAACTCACTGGTAAATGGGTATGTGAAAAACCAGGCAAATAGTGAAGCTTTTAGCTTGTTTTGTCAAATGTATTATGGTGGTGGTGTTTTGCCTGACGATTATACACTTGCAACGGTATCAAAAGTTTGTGGTGAAATTGGTCGATTGAATGCATGGTCTATCGTCACTAATTTAGCCCAAAAAAGGAACATCAAAATAGAAAAAAAAAACCTAATTCTCTATTTATCATCACTAATTTAGCCACATCCATAAATGTATCAGACCATAACAATTCACAACTAGTGCTCACTCAACAAGCATTAGCCGGTACGACAGCTGCTTCGGCGACCCCACTTCTTATCGTGACCGGAGAAGGTAAGAAATACTTGTGCACTTACATTACACCTCTATATAATATGGGGCTTCTTTTTTTTCTTGTATGGTGTAAAGTAGTTGGATGGAAGTTATACCTTTAGTTACCTTTAATTCAAAGTCTTTATCTTCTTTTGTTGTTTCAGATGATTTATTGACTTAGAGTTCAATTCAATTTGTTATATGTACATAGTTTATATTTCTAGGTATTCATTAGCCTATATGTGTTACTATTGCTTTTGTTTGTTTCGTGTGTTCTTTCTGTAGTATCCATTTTTATTTATTAATTATGTCACGACCGAACCAAAGGTTCGTGATCGGCACTAGGGAATGGGGATACATAAAGTAACCGAATCTTGTAGCAAACCTTAAAAATTTTTCATGGCATAAATAATATACTTAACAATAATTTATCAATGCACAATATTAAAATCATAAAACGATATTCTTTAAATAAAATATCATTCAAACACAATATTTAGAAGTCAGATAATGATAATACATATTTTGATATTAACTGCTAAGGTATCTAAAATTTAATTATACAGTACACAATTTAAATTAACATACACAATGCAGTCAGTGAAGAACAAACTTGGTGCAAAGTATAGGTACTAAAAGACTGACTATGAGGTCCTGAAAAAAAAATTGAGGGGAATCAGACCTCACTGAGTGAATCAATTTTATGAAATGCAGGTTAGTTTTAAAAACCATTATTAAAACTCTTTTTAAAATAAAATAGAGTAAAATAATTATAATTATTAAAATCATTTACTTTTCTCGATAATATTTATATCGAGTCTCTTTAAAACTTCATAAATAAATTTAATATGAAATCATCGTATAAAAATATTTAAAATATTTATTTTGGTGGAAAATCTGGTAGAACCCTAAACCATTATTCTAAGAGCCTTTCAGTTCTCTTAATCCAAGTGACTGTCGTCCCGAGAGCAATGCATCAACCGAATTACTACTACAGTCATTTCACTTATTCCATATTGGATGTCTCGAGAGCAATGCATCAACTGAGTTACATCCCTTTTTCATTTCATTTACCAGTCCGAGAGCAATGCATCAACCGAGCTCTAACCATTTAAATATATATCATATATTAAGATATTACCCGTGCGCATGTGATCCTAGTGATACCCACTAGGTAGCACGTTTTACCAATATCTTCAAATCAATTTGGATTATAAATATTTAAATCAAATAAATGAATAATTCATTAAATAATGAATAAATAAGCAATTAAATCAATAAATAAATCATATCGAATAATTTATCTTTTTAAACATACTTTATTCTTTATTGTTAGAAAATATATTAAAATCACACAACAAACATTCTATAAAATTAACTCACAAGTTGAGCGTGTCGGGCCACGCGTTCTCTACTGCCATTGTACTACTGCTCGTGCCCCGGAGTTCTCTAAAATAAATAATATTTATTTAAAATATGCTCGTAAAATAAAATAAATAAATTCATGAAAATTTCTCGAAAATTAATAGAGTCATAAAATGAAGGAATTGACTCGATCTGAGACACAATGCTAAACAAACTCAGAAGTATAATACAAGTCGATGTCACGCTTTACGAGAAATCTACCAAAAATTCGACAAAGTCTCTCTTGTAAAACGGACAACCCTCTACTAAAGGTAGAGTCGACCCTACACGAAAACACACTTCGAAAATTATACATAAAACCACACTCGGGTCGGACTTCCAAACTACACATAATTTCAGCCGAGTTTCAAATTCACAATAATCAATAAAAAAATAATATAATTTTTCAAAAATCATGAAATCTCATTTAAATACCATAATTTAATTTATTTCCACAAATAAACATAAAGTATATTTATTTTCAAATAAATAATAAAATTCTAGCTTATATTTAAATTTTCGTTAATAAACATATATAATTCAAATCTAACAATTAAATTAACATTTTTGCAAATAATCATTTAAATTACTTAAATACATTATAAAATTAGCAGATAACTCAATTAAGCTTAAAATAATAATTAAACTCATTATTCATATATTTTTTGAAAATTAGTAATAATTAACTAAAAATAAGATATAATTCATAAAAATTATTTTTATATCATTTATTACTCAAATACTGTCTAAAACATATTAATTAACAATAATTTCAACTAAAATATAAAATTCACTTTTCACATAAACTTTCAAAAATTTATAATAAAAATTCTATACATAATTTTAATAAACTTTATTCACAAAACTTGCTCAAAATAAGTAGAATTTATTAAAAATATATTCATCTTGGGACCGGAGCGGTACCGGAACAATAACTCCGATCACCGAAAATAGTACAAATTTCAAAATAATTTCAGAAAAATAATTAAAAATCATCAATAGATAGCTCATAACCTCAACATCAATTAATCATAAAGCACCTAAACCTAATAACATCATATTCAATCTCAAACCAACAATTTAACCCAAGAACACATAATTTAAAAATCCAAATTTGAGGGGCTTACCAGAGTTAATTCCTTAAACAAATCAAGGAATTGAGTAACCCAGAGGATGAGGAAGAGAAAGAGCCCACATTTGCCGGCTAGGGATGCCGGAAAAGTTGTCGGCTAAGAGAAGTGTAAACCGGCCAAATCGAACTCGAGAGAGAGAGAGAGAAGAGGACGGCGGTAGCTGGTTGGACGGCGACGAGACGAGGCTGGTGGCAATGGCAACGCGACGATGGCTGGTAGGCACAGTGGTAGGCTGCTGGTTGGAAATGGCGGAAGAAAAAAGAAAGAAAGAAAGAAAGAAGAAGAAGAAAGAAGAAAAGGAAAGGGAAGGAAAAAGGAAAAAGGAAAAAAATTTTATGCTGCTGTCCTTTCTTTTAATAATAATAATAATAATAATAATAGAATACTAATATAAAAATCAAATTAGCTCTCTCCACCTTAAAATATACACAATAAAACAATTTATTAAAATAAAATTAACACACTTTTATAAATAATAATTAAAAATTTTTTATCACCAATTATTCAAATTTAATTTCACTAAATAATAATCTCAGTATTAATAAAATATTTATTAACACTGCAAATCTGAAATTATATTTTAAAATTTCAAAAATAAATTAGGGTGTTTACAATCTTCTCTCCTTATAAAAATTCGTCCTTGAATTTTAAATAAAACAAAAGGAGTACAAGATTTTTACAAATGAAAAAGATATGGATATGCCACTTGCATCACTACCTTAGTCTCCCACGTGCAGTCTTCCACCATATGATTGCTCCACAGTACTTTCACCATCATAATCTCTTTAGTGTGGAGCTATCGAACTTGTCGATCCAATATCACCACTGGATACTCTTTATACGCCAAATCTTCGCTAAGCTCCATTTTCTGAAGTTGAAGAATGTGCGAAGGATTGGGAACATACTTCCTTAACATCGAGACATGAAACACTGGGTGAATCCGCGATAACTCTGGCGGTAGCACTAGTCGGTGCGCCACTTCTCCAACTTTCGATCGAATCTCGAAGGGTCCGATATTTCTTAGAGCTAATTTACCCTTCTTACTGAACCTTATCACTCCCTTCATTGGAGACACTTTAAGAAACACCAAGTCTCTAACAGAGAATGACACATCCGTCCTCTTAGGGTCTGCATAGCTCTTCTATCTGCTGAAGGCTATCTTTAACCTCTGCTGAATGATGGGTACCTTTTTTGAAGTGACTTATACCAATTTTTGTCTTGTCAACATTCTCTCACCAACTTCCCAACACAAAGGTGATCTGTACTTTCTTCCATACAATGCTTCATACAGTGCCATTTCAATACTTACATGATAACAGTTGTTATATACAAACTCAATCAATGGCAAGTGTGTATCCCATTGACCACCAAAATCCATAACACACATCTGAAGCATATCCTCCAAAGTCTGAATGGTCCTTTCAGACTAACCGTCAATTTGAGGATGAAAAGCTGTGCTGAAGTCATGCTTGTACCCAAGGCCTTATGTAATTCTTGCCAAAAGACTGAAGTAAAAGTGGCTCCTCTGTCAGACACTATACTCATTGGTACTCCATGAAGATAAATAATTAGGTTAACATACAACTTTGCTAACCTGTCAGTAGAGTATGTCTTCTTAATTGGCAAAAAGTGAGCTGACTTAGTCAATCTGTCAACTATCACCCATATAGCATAATAGCCACTTGATGTATGAGGTAAACCACCTACAAAATCCATAACAATCATATCCCACTTCCACTCTGGGATAGGCAACAGTTGTAATAATCCTGAAGGCGTTTGATGTTCCAACTTCACCTGCTGACAAGTAAGACACTTAGACACCAATTCTACAATATCTCTCTTCATCCCATTCCACCAATATGTATCTTTTAAATCATGATACATCTTGGTAGAACCTGGATGAATGCTATAAGCAGAAAAATGAGCTTCCTCCATAATCTCCTTTCTTAATTCATCCA
Organism: Mallotus repandus; assembly: GCA_949671775.1. NCBI lineage: Eukaryota > Viridiplantae > Streptophyta > Magnoliopsida > Malpighiales > Euphorbiaceae > Mallotus > Mallotus repandus. Next base: position 6,295 of record CATIWM010565167.1, read on the forward strand.
CATCTGGTACACATAGCCTTGTGCCCAAACGTAACGTGCATTCACTATCAATTACAAAGTCTTTGGATTGACCTTGTTGCACTTCAAACAAAATCTTCTGTAACTGAGGATCTCTTCTCTAAGCTGCTTTAACTTTATCCAAGTACATTGATCGTAGTTTGAATTAAGCTAAAAGACATTTCTTGGTGATCTTCCACTGTAACCCCTGATCAATCAGCTCATGCAACTTCTTATGATTGGCCTTTTTTCTATGCTGATGTGTGCAAGACTGCCTGCCAACTTTCTACTCAGCACGTCAGCTACTACATTCGCTTTACCAGGATGGTAAAGAATAGAGCAATTATAATCTTTCAAAAGTTTCATCCATCTCCTTTATCTCAAATTCAAGTCTCTTTGTTGAAAGATGTACTTTAAGCTCTTGTGGTAGGTGTGTATCTTATAAGTCACACCATATAAATAATGCCTCCATATCTTCAAAGGAAACACAACAACTGCCATTTCCAAATCATGGGTGGGGTAGTTCTGCTCGTGCTTCTTTAGTTGATGTGAAGCATAAGCAACTACTCTCCCATTTTGCATGAATACACACCCCAGTCCTACTCGAGAAGCATCACAATACACTGTATACCCTTCATTTCTTGAAGGTAAAGTCAATACTAGAGCTGAAGTCAACAAGTCCTTAAGTAATTGGAAGTGCTCTTCGCATCTGTTAGTCCAAACAAACTTGACATTCTTCTGAGTTAGCCTCATTAAAGGCACTGTAATCATCAAGAAATCTTTCACAAATTTCCTGTAATAGCCTGCTAAACCCAGAAAACTTCTTACTTCGGTGACTGTTATAGGTCTCAGCCATTTTACAACGGCTTCAATCTTTTTAGGATCCACTTGAATGCCATCTTTGGATACCATGTGGCCTAAGAATGCCACTTGACCCAACCAAAACTTGCATTTCAAAAATTTAGCATACAATTGATGATCCCTCAAAGTCTGAAGCGCAAACCTCAAATGCCTCGCATGCTCCTCCTTACTTCTTGAATAGACCAAGATATCTCCACTGAACAGGGAATCCAAATTTTAGCAAACCCCATTCACATGTATAATCTCATCTCAACAACAATCAACCATCAACACAATAATATAATGTCACAGTAATCAAAATTTAGCATCTACCAATTAGAACACACATGTTTCTCTTATCCAATCAACTTAACAAATTATAATTATTTATTTATTTGTGTTATATCACATAGAATATTAAATTATTCACTTACCTTTATTGCTTCTTTTCCTTTGCTTGTTAGTTGTGTGTCAGCCTCTTTTCCACTTGGTTTAGCTGAAATAGATCATAATTTACCTATTTTTAACACTTAATAATAATGGAACCTCTTTCTAACACGATAACATCACCAAACTACCTAAACATATGAAGCTGCCAACTATGATAGATTTAATAACTGAATTTAAAAATTCTCCAAAAATTCTATACAATTAATCTAAAGATGAAACTTTCCATATCACTTACCCTATATGTTTAAAGTAATTTAAAATTGATTTTGTCTTAATTGTATGTGTATAGAGGAATAACTCTAAGAAATAATCCACCTTACTCAAACCAGTAATGGAAACTAAGCAATAAAATGTTTCCTTTTATTACACTAACATAGAGTTTGAATCAGATCAAGCTAAAAGAGAGACAATTTTAGATAATTCTTCAAAGTTTCCATATCATCAAATAAAAATTTATTTGAATCTTCCTATCATAAGAGATACAACAAACACTGAGACTGATTTTAACTCATGAACTCTGTAAACCTGATTAACATAATTAAAATGGCTGCTTGCAGGGGTTAATTTGAAAACTTTCTGGGACTTATAGAAAAGAAATTTTGAGCTGAAATTTGCATCAGTCTTATATTTATACGTGTAGAAAATTCTATAAAAATTTCACTTCATTTGGACAACTATAGAGGGAGATATGGGTAGCTAAACACAACCAGGTCAGTTTACACTAACAGATTGAGCACTACAAAATTCAGCTTTGTTAGACCATCATAAAGGTCAAATCAGCTCTAACCCAAAACTAAAAAGTTATAGAGGATGTATTTAAATTTCTATAGAATCAAATGACACTTAATTTCAAGCTCTATAACTCAATATATGATCAAAATAATATGACTAAAAAACCAGCAAAAATGAACCTGAAAATTGCAGCATATAAACCCTAGATTAAGTCAATCACCATAGACTTTAGAGATGATTATTACAGCCTTATAAATGCTTCAGATCTCCAAATTTAGCTTGCAAAAGCAACACCAACAAGTAGAATAAACTCTCCTCTCTTTTCTCCTTTTTTTTTTTCTTAAGCAAGTGTTGTTTTCTTTTCTTAAGTGTTTCTATCTTTTTTTTAAAACATCTAATAATATACATATATTTTCTTATAGCCACGATTTAGGAAGGGTATAGAGCCTTTTTAGGATAGGTTTGAGTGTAAAATATCTACTTAGGTTCTTAATGAAAAGCTAATATAACATATTAACCTATGAACTTCCCATTGTTCATTTTAGGATATTTATTTGCTTCAATTGAGTTCAAATCATTCTAATTTTTTTTTAATTCTCACTCTTCATTTTAATTTTATTCCTAATCCCTTTTATTCTCAAAATTTCACGTGTAATCAAAATTCAAAGATTCTCACCCTTTGATTGAGTACAAATTATGATTCAACCCGAAACACTAACTTAATTATATATATACTTAAATTAAATCAATATGCATAATGAATGCAAATGTACCTATAGTTAAGGTACGGGTGTTACAGGTATTATTAAAGCATTCATGTTCTAAAGCGACTTGTGCAATTAAGTTTCTATGGTTAAAATTTTTACAATCCAAAATGGTTGGAAGAAGAAGAAGAAGACGAGAGATGAGGAGGAGGAGCAGAGCACATGTCTAGGTGACGTGGTAATTATATGACCCACTAACAGTATTTGTAACGGCAATGTTAAACATAGGTGCTTAAAGTTCAATAAAACTTGATTTTTCAGGTTAAGTGAGCCAAAAATTATTTAAAGTGTTTAAATGCGCCTCGGGTATACTTCAAGGGCAAAAATGCACCTTATCCCTTATTATTATTATTTTGGGTTTGGAAATTTATCAAATTGGTGTCTTCTAGTTGTTTGTTGTAATGTTTGCCAGAGTTGCGCTTTAGTAACTCGATCCAAAGCCAAAGGCAGTGGATTGTCTATCTTGCTGCCACAGAGCAAATGCAATGCAAACATAACGCAAAGATTGTCTCTACTCTAAGACAATCTTCTTGTAAAGCAGTGAAATTAAAATCATGTTTTTTACCATGCATTCATAAAAACATTGTTATGAAAATTAAAATGTTATTCCCTTACCTTTTCCAGATTATTATTAGACGCCTAAAAGAGCATAAACATATTTTTAAAAAGAAAAACTCAAAATTTCTATTTCCAAATCGTGCAAACAATAATAAAGTTTGTGAGACATTAAAAAGAATTTGACACAAGAAAATAGGTAAAATTTCCAACTCCAACAATGGCCTATGATATAAAATTTAACACCTGCATAAATATTTTCCTATCACGCAAAAGAGCATATTCCTCTTATCTAGATCTCTGTGACAAGAAGAAGAGAAATCGTTTGGTAACATATGGGATTTAAAGCTCAACACCATATTGATACTTAATAAAATCAACAAAGAAAGAACAGTTGACAAAAACAGTAACTTATGTCAAAGGAAAATCCGTAACAACAGAGACAAAAATTAATATACTATGCGTTCTGCATGGTTCACCAGTAATCAATATGCTGTCTGTTGCATAATTCAGTACAGTATCTGTTGGATCAACGTCTGCCTAATTAACTAATTTTAAGCATGTCCATATGGGTAAGCACTCAACCAACAATAACAAAAGTATCATAGTAACTACTAGCTCCAAGAATTTGCATGGAATTCAAGTTCAACAATGTACTTAGTTCACCACCGTATGCAAATAATTCAACAAAATCAATATAAACACTAGCTAATGCCTTAAACAAATGCTTTTTTATCCCAAACAAAATTTTTGTTATTAGGTAAGCGTAAAAGATCATCAATAAAACTGCTAATTAACCAAAGATTCAATACACAACCTTCCTCCAGTTGCAATACAAATATAGCAAAAGAAATACATAAGCGACAAAGTAAAGCAAAGCAGGCTATGGCAGATACAAGATATACCTAGCGGCCCCTCTCAAAGCCAATGCGAGTTCTACCAGAGCCTCCATCATAACCATCTCTCGTTGAAGACCCACCACTAGCCCTCATTGTTCCACCACCGCCCACCTTGTCCAAGGCCTTCTTGCCCTTCTTCACTTCAGTCAAGAACTGATCCAAACCAAATGGATCAGCTTCTTCTGCATCCTTTTCAAACTCAACTGGCCTGTCCCGTGGACCAGCCTTCTCAGACGTACCAACAAAAGCCCTGTCAGGTTTGAACCTATCTGTCTTCATGATCTTATCTAGCTGCTCATCAGCACCTCCATACATGTCAGAATCGGCATCTTTCTTAGGCCTATAGAGAGTTGAGAGTGTGGGCTGAGCTGTAAATAAGCCCTTGTCATACACATTATATTGATCATCCGTGGCAAAACCAGAATCCATCCCTTTCTCCTGGTTAAACAATCTCTGGTCATACATAACCTCCCCTCCTCTGCCAGCACCTGTATTTGCCATACCAAGAGCAACCTTCTCACTGATGTCACGATCTCTATCTCTTGTGATCTTGCTTTTTTTACCCATAGCCGCATCTTTTGCCTCCAACCTTCTTTCCCTCTCCCTCTCACGACGTCGTTCCTCACGAATTTTCTCACGTTGCAGCCTCTCTTCTCTTTCCTCTCTTGCCTCTTTGGGAATATCCTTCTCCCTTTCTCTCACACGATCATAATCCCCCATCACTTCATCATCAATTGTGCTCTTATTTGATGAAATTGGAGCAGATAATGGAGGTGCTGCACCAGTTCGCTCAGAACGTGCTTTCTGAGCTAGTGCCCTTAGTTCCTGCTCTTTCTTTTCCTTCTCCTTCATCATCATCTCCTTTTGAACCTTTGATCTCATAGCAACAGCTTCTCTGGCCTTCTGCTCAGCAACATAAAGTGCCTCTGATAGCTTTGCAAAATTATCATTAATTTGAACTTCCTGCAGACCTCTTCCATCAGCTGCTAGACGCTTATCAAGAGGTATTGTGTAACCTTTAGGATTCTTCCAATTCGAGATACAAGGAGGAATTTTCCAATCCTGCTGATCTTTCACCGTCACAGGCCTAGGTGGAGAGTGCATAATTGGCACAGGTGGGGATCCAGAAGCCTTGGGAACTCTCTTGTGCTTGAACTTAGGTGGCTCCAAAGGGTCCACCGGCATCTCCACCATTCTAATTATTCTTTCTTTTGCCCCTGAATTGAAAGCTGCTGCCTGCTGTGAGGGCTTATACTTAATATACTTTGAATCAGAAGACTGTGTTGGCACATTCTTCGGTTGTGCAGCACTCAATCTCACATTCACAATCTTTTCCAGTGCAGCTTTAGTTTCCTGTGTTGTCTCTTCAATCTCTTTCTGCAGCTCCTCATCCTCATCGCTCTCCACATCATTCTTCAATATCTTTGGTATCAAATCCTTATGCTGGGAATAAACAATCTTCTTCGCGTTCTCATTTTGCTTCACAATTGCATCATATGCAACATTCCCATGAGCATCAACAGTCAACGGCAAAATTTTCGACCCAGGTTTTGCAGACTTATCCCTACCCATACCAAGAGGATACTGCGCAATATGAATCTCCGGGAAGGCACCTCCATCCCCAAAATCCTCCACCTTCCGAGGAATAAAACCCTTCCGATTCAAATAAGGAGGCACAGATTTATGGCTAACAACAGTAGCTTTCTCAACCTCAGAGGAGCTAAATCTTTGTTTAAACCACGGATCATTGGAATGATCATAATAAGTCGCTGTACTTGAACTAGCCGGAGGCAAAATTTCCCTTAGAGCCGCCATTATAAAAGGCTCCTCAAGCAATCGCAAACACGAAACCCTTGTAGCTATCAACCTGTAAAATTAAATACCAAAACCCATCACCAAATCAGGGAATTACTCAGTGAGCATACAAACACATCATATCTTTACCCAAAATAGATGTATTGAAAAATAAATAAATAACAAGAATTCAAAAGCTTTTATATTGATTCGAACTTGATATCTAAAGCTTTTAAATTGATTCAAAGTTGATATTCACAACCTGTAAAAAAGAAGAAAAAAGAAACCCTAGAAGCAACTAACTGACCTCGTAAATTTCTTTTAATTTCCGGCAGCTGGAACCAATTTAGGGTTGGATTTGGTGGTCAGGTGGTGGTGGTGGTATGCCAAAAGAGGGAGATAGAGAAGAAGATCTGCTCTTTAATGTTTGATTTACTGTTATACCCCTGATATATGTTGTAACAAAAAGCTCGTTTTGACCCTTACATTTTAGAGAAGGTACAAAAC
>CATIWM010565201.1:0-14877 GCA_949671775.1 Mallotus repandus
TATAAGTCTTCTTGTTCAAAAAAAAAAAAATCTCTCTCCATATTTTTTAAGATTCAAAAGTTTTGCATAAATTTATGTTATTTGATAATTCTATAAAAATAGATATAAATTAAAAAGATAGAAATTTTTATTTTTTTAAAAATTATTTATTTTACAAATTTTTTTTATTTTAATTGTATTTTAAAATAATTAAATATGCATTTCATAAAATTTTTTTTGAAGAGAAATCAAATATATTAATAAGAACATCAGTTTGTTACATCATAAAAGTAACAGCAGATAGAAAGCTAAGTAACCTCTCCCAAATAATAGAACTTGGGTAAGAAGCCGTTGATTTAGCTAAACAATGAGCAGCTCTATTAGCTTTCGTAGGAGTAAATTGAATAGATACAAATCTATTTTCACGAAGAAATCGACGACAGCACCTTATCAACATCCTAAATTCAGAAAGATCAGAAGCAAAGGAAGAGAAACTATCAACCGCCACTTTAGCATCCAAGAGAGAGCCTCTTTCAAGCACAAAGCTTCTGCAACTAGTTCAAAAAACAGCATAAACCATTTTGGACAAACTTTCAAGAAGCAGCCACTCTGTAACGCCCACCTAATGCATTTTCATTTATTTGCATAACATGCATAACATATAGACATGAGAAATACATGAGATATGTGTGGTATTAATTCCAATGCTAAATAGGAGAAGATTATAAATGTTACAATTAAATCCATAATAAGAATTAAAAAGTTAAGGGTTTAAATTGGTTAATGGATTATTGTTTTTTTATATATTATGTGAATGTTAATTGTTTAATGGAGTGATATGTGATGTATATTTAAATATAAGAAATGTGGTTGGATGAGTATAAGGATACAATGCTACTTCTGAATAAGGCTATATTGTGTGCGTTATGGAATCCCCTTGAAATGCCGTAATAAGGCTAAGGAAAAATTTTGTACAAGATTATGGTGGACTGTATGCGTACGGGGATCCATGAATTGTTGAAAAGAAGTTGTGATTTTATATATATATAATTCACAAGTTCATTGTTGTCCAAAAGAAAATACTATGTTACTATGACTATGTACATATTATAAATGCGTAATTAAATAAATACATAGTTAAATATTGAATGGATTGATACTTGATAATATTATATGCTTGAGTGTGTTATTTTTCATGGAATATTATATTACTTATTTACTGAGTTGTAGGCTCACCCCTCTGCATTATTTTTTAGGATTAAAAGAATTATAGTCGGTCTTGAAGAAATAGTTGCATTAATTGCACTAGCATTGTCTTAGGTAGGTCAACATGAGGTCGTCTTCAGTTTTCCTTAAACGTTACATGCCTATAAAATTTTCATATATTGTAATAAGGCTAATGTGTTGTAAATATGTAACATAAGGGAAGATGTGGACCTTTGATGTTGTGAGCTTGTTGGTGTGTGATATGTGTTACTTGTATAAATACTTCTGTTACATATGTTGAATTGTGAGTTAAAAATTTGTTATTAATAAATATGTCATAGGTTAGTTATATGCATACAATATATGCTTGACATCCTTAACAAGTGTCACAACGATGGTCTTTTATTATATTTTGATATTTTATTTTATTTACTTTGCTTTTTCTTTTTGTATTTAATAAATTTAGATCTCTAATCTGTTTGTTTTATTTGCTTTTTTAGTGAAATTTTTAAATATTTTTTCATAGAGTTTTTACCTTTTATGAAATGTTATTCTTCTAAGGATTTTAGATATCTCTCTTTCATGAAACTTCTATTGATATTTCTGTAATTAAACTCATTTAAAGACCAAAGAGTTGATTTATGGCTAATAAAAGTCATTAAGTAGAGCATATAGATTAAAGAGTTGCAAATTAATAGAGTTCTGTCAATACAATTGAAAAAATAGTGATGAAAATTTTCACAATAGTGAGATTTTATTTTGGCGCTTATTGATTGTACTTTTATTTATATTATCTCTTTATCAAGATATATTTTTAATTTTTAGTAAATGAATGATTAATCTTTAAAAAAAATAAATGTGATGTGTAAGTGGTAATAGCCGTTGACATTTTTTTGATGAATGCATAAGTACATTTTAATACTCTATTAGGGGTAGAATCGAGTCAAGTTAAGTATGGAAGAACACAAACTTAAGCTTGAATCTAAATAAATGAGCTCGAATTCAAGTTTAATCGAGTTTAATTGAGTTTAATAATAAATCTTATCCACAATAAATTTTGAGTCTCTTGTAATAAAATCAAATCAATAATGGTTAAATATTTAAATATTGTCATATATTATTTTAAATTTATAAATAAAAATAATTATTAAGATAAATTGAACAAAAATATTTATTAAAAATAAAATAATTATTATAATAATTTGTAAAAATTATAATGACATTTTAGTAAATAAATAAAAAAAAATTAAAAATTTATTTATAAAAATATTATTAATTTTAATATATAAAAATAAAAGTTTTTTAAGTGATAAATGATGGTAATTTCCATTTTCATTTCATAGTGAACCAAATATTTTTAAAAAATTTTATTTTATTTTCCATTTTTTTACCATTTCAATTTCAAAGTATGAATCAAACCTCTAACAAAATAACATAAACATAAACATTCTTAGCAAGATTAAAATTATGGAAAAGCAAATAATGCCAATTACCAACCCACATGCATAAAAGTGTTAAAGCTAGGAACAAAAATTAAATAAGAAAAGAGAGGATTATTTTTTTTCTTTGTTTTTTAATGATGAAGATAGCTTAGCTCGTGGTTAGCACCATAACCATTACTCCTTCAAAAGAAAAAAAAAAACCATTGATGAACTATTTATCACACACACATGGTGTAATTCTATTACACTAAACAAAAGGCATTTGAGTTTATCCCCGCATTTGCTTACAATCTTGAACTTGAAGATTTAACACCATTTGTATTGCCATCATTTTTTTTCCCCAACAGCATAAATTTATATAATTAATTAATTTTCTATGGTTCCCTATAGACAACTGAACTTATTAGAAACAGGTTGTGAAAATTTAACTCATGCACATATATTAAAAAAATATTTTTTTAATATATATATATAAATGAAATTAAAAATTACTAGATTAATTTTTATTTAATTACAATCATAATATATATTATAAATATTGACACCTCATAATTAATTAATAGTTATAATTAAATAAGAGTTAGTTTAACAACTTTTAATTCCATTTATAAAAATATATGTGAATGTCGCTTGCTATAGTACACATGCAATATTATACAAATAAAATTATATATATATAATCTAATCGTTTTTAATTTTATATGTATAAATACACATATATATGTATTTTGTTTATTTAAATAAAAATTAATTAGAACATATGAAATTTCATTTATAAGAAATGACATAAATTATTCGTGCTGTGTAATTTTACTAATTTAATTAGTGAATCTCATGTGGATAAAAAAATTAATTAAATTATAATAAATCATTCTATTGAATATATAGAGATTTCCACTATTGTTGGATAGGAAAAATAATTTAACTACAATTTAAAAAAAAATTTAGTAATAAAAGTTATAAGTGAAATTAAGCAAGCGGACCCAAATCTCTTGATATTTTGAGAGAGCTATGATTAAGGTAAAAAGATCTCCACATGTCCTCGACCCTCCAGGCAAGATTTCATATGTGTGTGGACAAAAAAATATCTTCAAGAGGCTTAGCTGAAGAGCAGCACTGCGCAGAGCAATGATTCATGTGTTTGAACTCAATAAACAGAAATCTGGGGACCAAACCCATCAAAGGTTAGCCTTTTGTTCTACATGTTGCCGGATAAGTGGGGCTATGTGGGCTGCCTTCTTCTTCTTCTTCTTCTTCTCCTCCTGCTTCATTATGCTTAATTACTTGAATTCTGTTTATTTACTTTAAGGGTCAAAATTCTAAGTAAAAAAACACTTTCATCATAGGCACTAATTCTAGCAATTCATACTTGTTTTTGACGGCTCAATTATGACTATTTTTTCAATGATAAGTTGCAACAAAATGAGGAATAATGTCAATTTCCAATCTTAATCTTCAAGAAACTGTCTTTCTATTGGTACTTTCTTTTTCCCTAAACTGCAGCTTTACTTTGATTTTCACATAAATTTAGTAAATCTAATTAATATAATTAAAATATGACGTCTTTCAATATAACTTTCAATTAATATCACACAACTGATGTTAGTTTACTAAATATATAGGGTTTAGATAAAAATTCATATAAAATAAAAATATTAGCAAATTAACAAATCAATAATTATTTTGAAAAAAAAGTGACATATAATCTGAGACAAGAAAAAAATTAATTTATAATTTTGAGATAAAAAGAGTATCATTTAGAAAAAAAAAATACATTAATTTTTAATGAAAAAGTTGAATCTTTCAATTACTAAGAACTAAAGATACATTTTCATCAATAAATAATATAAATAAAAGTATAATAAAAAAGCTTAGGTAAATCATGAAATTTATTATTATTTTTCTTCAATCGTGTTGACATAGTTCTTTTAATTTGCAACTCGGTAAATTCATATGTTCCACTCAATAACATTGATTAGTCATAAATTGACTCTTTGATCTTTAAATAAGTATGATTATAAAAATATTAATAAAAATTTTATAATTGAAAGATATGAAATCCACGCATATCTCATAAAAGGTATTAAGAACTTCATGAAGTAAAATTCAAAATTTGCAATAAAAAAATAAACATATTAAAAATTTATATTTATTAGATGTAAAAAGTAAAAAATAAAAAATAAGACATAATACATCCGTGGCCCTTTATACTTGCCATTTTTTATTAGTTTGACACATCTACTCATAGTCTTATCATTTTAACACTTGAACTCATCTAAAATATAATTTTTAAACCGTTATTAGCACACATGGCACGTGATAATGAATCAGTATGAGTTATATTATAAGAGTTTAACTGACCAAACTATAAAGTAGAGGTGTCAAACTAACAAAAAGTGACAAACACATGGGTGAAAAATATATTATGTCATTCAATTAGTGCATTTTTGACAAATTTAAGTATTGAAATGGTAAACCTATAAGTTGAGGTGTTAAAATAACCAATTGTGCCAAATATAAAGAGTTGCAGATGTATTATGACAAAAAATAATAAGAGACCAGTATTGAATTAAAAAATGATCAACAACATCAAAACGAAAAATATTTGATGAAATATGAAGAGAAAAAAAAAGAGGCAGCTCAAAAAATACACCAACTTAATATGTTGATTTGATTTATCAAATTAACACAAAATAGGATACCTTGTTATTAACATAAAATAGAGATTTCACTTACCATTTACCAATAAGCATAGTTTCTTATTACAAATGAAGTGGACGTTTAATGCTTTTGATTGAATTGTTTGATTAATTAGAGAAAGAAATTGATGCTAATTAAACTATCAATTATCATAAAATATAATTTCTTCATACAAAAAGGATTTAATTCTATATATATATATATATATATATATATGCTACAAGGGTTGAGATTTTTGCATTCCAATATTTTATCTTTTACACTCTATTATTAATGTTTTTAAACTACAAATGACAAACTTATCCTTAATTTTAATATTTTTTTATTATAATTTTTTTATTGTCACAATCCACTACTAAAAGATTAAATTATATCTAGGCAATACAATTATTTTAATCTTTTGAGATTTATAAAAAGCATAAATCCTCAATAAGTATATTTTGTATATTTTTATTTAAATATTAAAATTAATATTTGTGAGTAAAATAATTTATTTTCATTTTTAAGTGGCATAAATAAATTATTTGAGAAATTTTAGACTTTAATTATTTTTAAAATTTATTTAAAATTCTTAATTTTATTTCTACATATAATTAAATTAAAATAAGATTTAAACTAGTTAGTTGATTTATGTTTCTTATATCTCCCGTTATTTTCTCAAAAAATGTAACATTCTAATAATTATTGTAGATTTTAGTTGTCATATTTTTATATCTTTTTTTTATTATTTTAGAAGTGTAGGAAAATACTTGTTAAAATAAAATCATATAATATGGATAATATAGATATTAATAAATCCATTTTCAATTATAATATATATTTGTATATCTAATGCCTTGTAAAATATTTTAAAATGATATGAATAAGTACAGAATAAAATGTTCAAGCATTTAATATTAAAAAATAATTTATACATATATAGTTCTTATTCCATTAAAATAATGTTTACATTATTTTTTAGAAAAATCATAAATATTTAAGTAAACTGAAAATAATTTTTTATTCTTCAAATATTTTTAAATAGTAAAAATTGAAAGTAATTTATTTTCATATAAGGATTATAATTTATGTAGATAGTTGCAATATAGAAAATTTTTAATAAATTTACAAGTAGACATTAAAATTAAAGATGTTTATGTGATTTATAGTTAAAAAATATTAATAATGAAATGTAGAAATAAGAGATGTTTGAGTAGGGGGGAGCTGCTCCCCATCCATGCTACAACCTACAATTTCAAAAGTTTGAGTGGGGAAGCTCCCTCAATTTCAAAGAAGTTAAGCAAGCACTAACATTAGCTCTTGGAGATTTCATTGCTTTAACTAGCACTATTTTTCTTTTCCTGAAAATTCTTTTGTCATGGTTAGGTTAAATAATATAATTTCAATTTAATAAATAATGAAACTATTTATTGCAGTCATAAGAGTTGGTCTAATTGGAAAAAAAAAAAAAAACCATTCTTTTTCTTTTCAATCAAAATTCGAAAAATAATGAAAGAAAAATTTGAAAAGAAAATAAAAATAAATAAATAGAAACTGAGATTGAGAGTGCCATTATCAGAATTCAGAAAATAGATATATTTTCAATTGACATATAACTTAAATTAAATAAAATAAATAAATTATTTCTAATAAACAATAAGTAAATGTAATCTATCTCTGAAAATTGGTATGTCATGGCAAATAAATAATGAATAATTTAAAATTTTTTAGGTTTGATGAAACTTCGAACTTAGATGATAATTTTTTATCATATCAATATTTTTTTTACATAAAACTAATATCAACTAGATAATCTCTTAAATCAACGGTTGCCCCTTATTTTCTCATTCTATTTACTTTATTTTATTTTTTATATTTGATAAATATAGATTTCTAATATATTTGTTCTGTTTGTTTTTTGGGTGAATTCTTTTAAATCTTCTATTGTGGAATTTTTATCTTTTATAGAAAATTATTTTTCATATTCTCCGTTGTGAAAATTTTGTTGATATTCTTACAATCAGACTCATTTAAACACTAAAGAGTTGATTTATGGCTAATTAAAGTCATTGAATGAAATGTATAGATCGCCGAGTTGCATATTAGAAAACTATGTTAATGCAATTGAAAATTAAGGATAACTTGTACTTCTATTTAATTATATTATCTATTTTATCAAAATGTATGTTTAATTTTTAATAAACGAATGATTATTTTTCAAAAAAAAAAATGAATGATCTAAAGTTGAAAACAAATGAAAATAATTTTAAGTTGGTCAATTTGTTTGACAAATCTTTCAATTGGACTTGACAAATAAAAATAAAATATTTCGGTTTGGGTATTTTTTTCATAACTCCTTTTCAAACACCAAATATAAAATATTCATCATAGTCCATGTACATACATAATTGCATGGATTTGGGTCTAATATTCTCATGTTTTTTAATATAGTCAATGATCTTAATCTAAAACCTTAAAAAAAAAAAACTCCATTGAATTAGGTTCATTGCATATTTTTCCTTATAATTATGTGCAAATCGATCGTAAATCCATCAGCTAATTAACAAACCTTTATTGATTGATTCCTCACTATATCTATATATATGTATTAAGGTTTTAAAAATTAGGACTGCATGTGGAGTACTATGGCCTAACCCTAATTAAGACAAAGATCGTAGTCAGAGATTCTTTCTCACAGAAAACATATATAGATATTAAAACAGGAACATATTCTTCTCTTTGGATTTTTCAATAGTTGTTTCCTAAGCCAGCCAGCCAGCTTGCTTAAAGGTGGAGCATTCCCTTTTATGTTGGTGTCTTAGCACTTAGCTTACTAACTCTTTTTCTGCCCATTAATTTGCGGGGTTTGGTCCTACTACTGCCCTCAAAACTAGCATTGAAAGGGAATAAAACAAAGGGAAAAACAATCATATAAATAGACATCAACACATATGATGTTGGAAGCCCGTGACTTATGAGTATGGCTTAGTTCATGTTCGTAATATGAAAAATTGTTATAAGCAAAAACTAGTGAAGAAAGGTGTGTGTATGTGCAAGAAGCTAACAGAGAATAGAACAGAAGAGAAGGTGGTTTGTTACTATATCAAAAGAGACCCACTGAGAACTAACAAACACGAAGGGAGACAGACAGAAGGACCCCTTCTTCATTAAATTTCAAATATTTGCAAATAAAAGAGACAACAAATGGCGTCTTTCTCTTCTTAACATCCTTCACTTCTCTCTCTTTTCATTATTTTTATGCTTCTTATCTTATAATTTTTGTTTTGGTTGTTGTTATGTTTCTCCTGTAATATACCATTGCATTTTTAAATTTAACATTACTCCCTCGACATATTAATTTATCCTCTTGATAAAAATATAACAAATTTTTTCATTACGTGAGAAAAACTTGATGATTAGGTTGCTAATTCAAAAATCTCAAGACTAAGAATTTGGTTATTATATTGTTGATCTAGTTTGCTAATGCAGGTTTTAATTGCACCACACATATATATACATACATATTTCAATTTTATTAGGAGTATGGTGTGGTTTCGGTCGGTTCAGTCGGTTTTGGAGTTTTTTTAATTGAACCGAATTAATTAAACCGTACTAAATTAGTATCAAACTGAATCAAAAACTAAATTTTTTGCAATAAAAACCAAACCGACCAAACCAAATTGAATTTTACAAATATTAATCATTTTAATATTTTTAATTAAATTATTATACAATTTAAAAAATAAAAATAAAATTCAATTTGTTTGATTATTTTGGTTAACTGAATTTTTGAGTATAAAATCAAATTGAATTGAACTAAAATTTTGGTTTAACTCAATTTGGTTCATAAAAATAAAAAATATAGGATAAACAAATCAAACTTGGTCAGTTCAGTTTTCAGTTTGATTCCTTTCGAAGTCTTGCATACCCCAAATTAGGAGCAGGTCTATAGCTAACCTAATATTATTTTTTTGAAATTATATATACTTATAAAACATATAAAAACTAATTAAAAGTATTATGAATTAATCGTTATCATTTTTTAGCGTCAGTTTTCTAAAAAATCCAACTTTATTATTTTATCTATATTTTTATCATATAATAATGGCTCTTACTATGGTAAACATATGTATATTTATACATATAAAATTAAAAATTATTATTTTTATTCTTATTTAATTATAACCATTAATTAATATTTATGTATTAACTAGGATGGGTTGGCAAGAAGCCAAATCCATCCACGGGGAAGGTATCATAGGAGAGGGGTTCGAATCCCCCCTCCCCTGGTGACAAAATAATAATAATAATAATATTTGTGTATTTATACATATGTAATATATATTAATGATTATAATTAAATAAGGCATTTTTTTCAAAAAAAAAAAAATAATTAAATAAAGCATAATCTAATGGTTTTTAGTTTCATTTATATAAAGATATATATATATTAAAGAAAAACACATAATAATAAACAATTTAAAATATAATATTTAAATATAATAAATATTTTAAGAAAAATACTAAAAAGGACCTTTATGTTTACCCTTGTTCCCACATTGATACCTCATATTTCTAAAGATTCAAATATAATTCTTAACACCCAAAGTTTTGAACAACATTTTTATTTCTTAACACCCAAAGTTGAGTGCATTTATATGCCAACTTAAATGTGTTTAGTATTGCCATTAAACTTTAAAGTGAGGTGATGTGACAAAGTGGAACCCATTTTTAACTAAACAAAAATGGTTAAGGTACGAATAAAAGTTCAGTTTTCTTTCCATAAAAGTTCAGTTTTACCCTTAATATTTAAGTAAAAACTTAGTTTCCTTTAGCACTTTATGTGTTTTTGAACCGTTGTAGATTCTTGCGGTAACTAAAATGTAGCAATTGAGTAGATTTCAAAAAGTCATTAGTAAATTATAAGATTTTGAAAATATTTAAATATCTAAAGTGAAAAAAGTTTTAAGTGCTAGATTTAAAATATAATAAAAATATAAATGGGGAGATGAGACGGTTAGAGAGAAAGGATAAATCAATTATCAAGCTCCTGAATTTTAACATTTTATTCTATTGAGTCTTTCAATTTTTATTGTGTTTCATTAAGCCCTTAATCTTTTATTTTTGCATAGATTAAGGATAAATTACACCAAAATAATGAAATTGTGAAACAAGTTCTATTTATTCTACCAAAATTGTGATGTTGGTGGTAAATTTTAACAGTGAATGTGTCATTAGAATTACCAATTGAAGCATATAACCTCCATGGACATTTTTCCTTACACCTTGCCCTCACATTTTTTCTTTCATTCTTCACAAAACATATATCTAAACCTTTCATAACAACATATTTAGCATAACAACATATTTAGCAACAGTGAACCTGAATTGTTGCACAATTTCATTACTTCAATCTAATTTGTCCTTAATCTATACGAAAATAATAGATTGAGGGCTTAATAAAACACAATAAAAATTTAAGGGGCTCAATAGAATAAAGTGTCAAAATTCAGGGACCTCATAATGGATTTATCCAAAAAAAATGATAGAATGAAATTTTTTAGTCCTAGTGGAAAAAGAGGAGTTCAATTGCTACATTTCAATTACCATATTATGGTAGAAGAAAAAAAGAGATTTCACTTAACTATTAGGAGTAAAATTAATTTTTTTTTAAAAAAAAACATAAGATGAAATTTCATTCATCAAGGGAAAGAGGGCAATTATATCTGAATAATTTTTTTTTCAAAAAAGAATCAAACACAAAATTAAAAGCAGCATAGAAAATTTCTCCTGTAAAGACAAGAAGAAATCTTTTTTGGCTATTTGCTTTTCACATACACTGAAAGAGCCAAATTGGAGTGAAATCTGATTATATTTTTCAAATCTCCATAACAGTAACAACCTAATCTACCATTATACTACTCCAATAGATTGATCAAACCACCTAGACAATAAATGAAATTTTACATCGAAATATCAACAACAAAAACAAAATATAACCATAAAATCATGAAAATATCCATAAAAATTTTTGGGATTATATTCAAATCTAAAATATTTATAAATTAAACACAAAAATTAGTGATTTTTCAAAAAAAAAAAGGGTAAAAAATCACCCAAAAACAAGTAGATGAAGAAGACAGAAAAAGGAGGAAAGAAAGAGAGGAGAGAGAAGAGTTTTAATTTTTTTAACAATTACAACAGTGAGTATGTTAGTATGTCAGTGGGAGAGGAAGAATACTTATTTAATCCGAGCAAGTCACTACACTCACCAATCGATGAGACTCATTAAACCTTCAAAGGGCTCACAAGTGAATTCTAAAGAATATAAATCCCTTAGAGGCGAGAACAGGTCTTGAACTCAAGACTTACTCTCGATATAGCCATCAACTACACCACTCAACCCACATTGGTTGGGCTTTAATTAAATCTTCTTTTAATTGTTAAAAAAATAAATATTTTACACATTTTTTTATTAGTTGAAAGTGGACCTCATTTTACCGCAACACCTCAATTTAAGTGCACTAATAAATAACATTTGTACTATTGTGTAAATGCACTCAATTTGCACTAAACATGTACCAAATAGTTATTATTCAAGTATCAGAAAAAAAAATCCTTTGCATCTACTTCATCTTCTTGATTATTCTTGGGTATTTTTGGCAAAAAATCACCTAAAAAAAACTTAATATTTTCTAATATGAATAGTAGATCTCTATGATTTGAGACAAGATCTCAAATCATTATGGGTCTTAACTCATTTTATGAATAATTTTTTGATCTCTTAGGTTTTTGTTGTTTGTTGTGTGGGTTTAATCCCATCTTCATTGGTTAGGAGATATGTTTGAGATCTGCTCCGATGTGGGTTATTCTCCTTCATTTCACGAGGTTAGAGTGGCGCATCTTCAATAGTAGTAGCCCAAGCAGGAAGAGGGCAAGGCAAAAGCTTTGTTTGGAGGATACAACAACACAACCACTATACCTCTGAGAGACATATAAGGAATTTAAACTCAAAGTAATGGTGAGAAGATCTAATCTAAGGTATGTCTCTACAGCTATTGAAAATGTTGAAGAAGATAACCATGATGCGTATGGGCCTTGAGCATACCTTGAACCTTGGATTTGTTGTTTCTCGTCTGTGTAATTCAAGTCGATGGCTTATTTCATATTGTCTTGTTTCTAGAGGTGTTGGCATATTTGCTGTTAGTTTCATTGTTTATAGTGGTTATTGATGAATAATCCCAGCCTAGCCCTGCTTGTTGTTTAGCAAAGGCTGTATTTTGTTGTGCTCTTTATATTCTGTAACCTGGTTGGAGCTTTCTTGGTTTCTAACGAAACTCTAATTCTAGAAAAAAAAAACTAGATTTGAATCTTTAAAAATATAAGGTGCTAATATGAAAATTAATGGTAAACAATAAATTAACATAAGTCATTTTGGCATTGTTCATATTTTAGTATTTCTTTTTTTTTTAGAAAAATGAATTTCTTCTTTTATTAAAGATACAAAATATATCTTGATAAACACATAATATAAATAAGTATAATGAAAAAGTATTAAAATAAACTCTGACTTAAAATGTGAAATTGTTCGGATTATTTTTCAATTGCATTGACAGGGCTATCTTGATTTGTAACTCAGCGATCTATTCGACACTCTTTATACTCCACTTCACTACATTGATTAGCTATAAATTGACTTTATGGTGTTTAATTGAGTCCGACTACAAAAATATCAACAAAACTTTTATAACAAACAGACTTATAAACTCTACAAATGATAATCACCAAAATCCTATAAAGGATTAATTAAGAATTTACGAAAAAATTCAAAAATTTCAATAGAAAAACAAACAGATCAAAGATATGTTTTTATTGGATGTAGAGAAATAAAATAAAATAAATAAGAAAAAAATGAAGAACCATCGCCGATATAAGAGATGATTGACAGTGGCAAAAAAATGAAAGTGTTTGATGAAAATACCTAGAAAGAAAAGAAAAAAAGACGGTTAGAATTTTTCAAATAAATGGAATTTAAAAAGAAAAAGGAAAAATTAATAAAATATAAAACAAAATATAAAAATACAAATCAACTCAAATTTTCTAATGTGAATTTATTTATTTATTGTAGCAAATTGAATATTTTTCTTGAATTTAAAATGAAGGAAATTATATCATCTCGAAATAATGTAGTTAATTTTTTTTATAAAATATATATTTTTTTCAAAAAATATACTAATTCTTCAAATAAACCTAGGCTTTAGCACTCAACCAAGCTCTGATGTGATAATTATTTTTCTTCTCGCGATTAAGGATTTTTTTTTGTACTTCCATCTTAATTGAGAAAAAAAAAAATAGAAAACCAGAAAAATAAGATGGATAAAAATATAGATTATGATGGAGGGGGGAGGAAAAAGAAAAATCTATATATAGTAAATGATGAGCTCCAAAATTATTTAGCTAAGAATTTGATAAGATTTTTTTTTATAATTTAATATTCACTAATAAAAATTTATGTGTTGCATTATTAAAATTCATTTATATAAAAATATTTTTTATTTTTCTTAAAAATCATATAAAAATTTTTATTTTAAAATATGCGTGTTCTATTTTATGTAGAATACTCTAGTTCTATTACATCCAAAACTTTTTACTTTCTTTTCATAAAAAATTATGCTTTTATTCTAACTAAAACGTACTCTTTTATTCAACTAAAAACACTATTTTATTTTCTATTTAATAAAAAATCTTTAATTTTTCAATCATTCTCTATTTTTTCTTTTCTTTTATTTGTTTAGTTATTATTATTACTATACATAATAAAACTATATATGCACTTTTAAAAAAAATAATCAAATAAAATTATTATAACGACTTTTTAAGTTCTCATTTTTATATTGTTTTAATTGATTAAAATTATTAAATAAATTATTTTAAAATATATGTATTATTTGCAGTCCGCGTAAAACGTAAATTGATGACTAGTAAAAATAAATTAAAAATAAATAAACAGAAATTGAGACTTTAACACTATATATGGATTGGAGGGAATGTAAAGGGAAGAGAAGAGAATAGGATGAGAATTAGATTATTTATTATTTGGCTATTAAAATTAGGGAAAAGGTGCAAATTGCACCCTAAACTTTACCTCAAAGTTTACATTTGATCTTAACATATACTTTTTAAAATTTTGGACTTTAATTTTTAAAAATTGAAATATATTAGGCCATTTTTCAAAAAATTATTACAATTAAGCCCAAAAAATCAAAATCAAATTTAACTTTAATGTTCATCAGTAAAATTTAGTTCGAATAACAATGAAAATTGATCAAATTGGTTTCAAAATATAAATTTATGAAGTTTTTAAAAATTTTAAAAATTTTTATTGTTAAAAAAATATTTTAAAAAATTTTTATTGTTAAAAAAATATTTTAAAAAATTTTTAAAAAGTAAAATTTTTTTTTTATAGACCTAGAAATTTTTAAAAAAATTAAAAATTTTAAAAAAGTGAAAAATTTTTTTTTTATAGACCTAGAAATTTTTAAAAAATTAAAAAATTTTACAAGTAGGTTAT
>CATIWM010565319.1:0-10091 GCA_949671775.1 Mallotus repandus
AAAACAAGGTGAAAAATAAGCTTAAATACCAAAACTAACCCTAAATAAACTCCTAATAAAAATAGGTAAAATTACTAAAATAGAAAAACAACAATTCGAAGGCCCAAACATGCGAATTTGGCCAAAATCCATAGGGCATCACAAGCTTAACTAGTGACTTTGAATCAGTGGCCCATTTCCACCCAAATTAGCCACCGAAATCACTAAAATCTGACACTTGAAACTTCACTTTAATTATGAAACTGCCACTGCCGAATTTTGTCCAATTTGTCTAAGAACTCCAAAGCTTGCTCTTGGACCACATCAAATAGTCATGCCATGCTCAATCTCATGAGATGCTGAAAACATCCCAGTCACTAACTTCATAAGCCTCTTTTTGCTATGCATTATGAACCTAAATAAAGTAACAAAAAATTAAAAGAAATAAAAGAAAAATTAAACATGGAAGTTTATTAAAGGTGAATAAAAATATGCATGAAAATAAAAATAAAAAGAAAGATAAAAATAAAAGAGAATGGAAAAATTATTGGGTTGTCTCCCAATTAGTGCTAGTTTAAGGTCTTTAGTTTGACCGATTCATGGTGCCTTTAGCTAGGGTCAATGAGTGCACACATGACACTCTTGAAACTTTCCTCGTTAGTACGATAAGGCTTAAGACGCTGTCCATTGACTTTGAAGGTTTCATTTGCCTGATTCACTAATTTGACTGCTCCATGGGGAAAGAGTTGCTTGATCTTGAAAGGACCCGACCATATTGATCTGAGCTTACCAGGAAAAATCCTTAATATCGAGTTAAAAAGGAGCACTAAATGCCCTTCTTTAAATTCCTTTTTCTGCAAATGTTTGTCATGCCACCTTTTTTCTTTCCTTATAGATTTTGGCATTTTCATAAGTATCCATCCTGAATTCTTCAAGCTCATTCAATTGGAGAAGTCTATTAGCACCAGTTTTTGCTAAATCAAAATTAAGAAATCTTATAGCCCAAAATGCATTATGTTCCAGCTCAACTGAAAGATGATAGGACTTCCCAAAAACCAAGTGAAATGGTGAAGTCCCAATTGGAGTTTTGAAGGCTGTTCTATATGCCCAAAGTGCATCATCCAAACATGTAGACCAATCGTTTTATGAAGCATTGAATATCTTCTCCAATATGTTCTTCAATTCTTTATTTGAAACCTCCACTTGACCACTTATTTGAGGATGGTACGGTGTAGCGACTTTATGCTTTACCCCATACTTTGCAAGAAGGCTCTTGAAACTGCGTTTGCAAAAGTGAGAACCACCATCACTAATTATGGCGCTTGGGGTTCCAAAATGAGTAAATATGTTCCATCAAAGGAACTTAATGACTACTTTAGCATCATTGGTTGGCGATGCAATTGCTTCAACCCATTTAGATACGTAATCATAAAATCGATTCCCCATACATTAAAGAGCTCAATTTCCATGATGTTTGTAAATGGCATCTCATTACGTCGACTTATATTCCCTGTCCTTTGACAATGATCACACTTAAGCAAAAACTCCCTGGCATCCTTAAAGAGTGAAGGCCAAAAGAAACCACTTTGGAGCACCTTGGCAGCTATTTTTGTTGAACTTGCATGTCCCCCACACTCAAGCGAATGATAGTGCATGAGAACACCTAAAATTTCATCGTCTGGGACACATCTTCTTATCAACCCATCTCTACATCTTTTATAAAGGTAAGGTTCATCCCAAAAATATTGCTTCACATCCAAAAAAATTTCTTCTTTTAATGGTAGTCTAGGTCAAGGGGAAGAACTCCGCATGCTAGGAAGTTGATTAAATCAGCATACCATGAAACACTCCCTTGAATTTTCATGGGTTGCACTCTTGGAAGATCATCAAAAATAGGGAGAGAGCTGAAATTTGGAAGTTGTTCAAGATGGGAGAGGTGATCCGCCACCAAGTTTTCTTTTCCTTTACAATCTCGGATCTCCAAATCAAATTCTTGTAAAAGAAGGATCCAATGAATGAGTCTTGGCTTGGCATCCTTCTTTGGTAGGAGGTATTTGAGGGCTGAATGATCAGTGTAAACAATCACTTTGCTTTCAAATAAATAAGAGCAAAATTTATCCATTGCATGCACTACTGCCAAGAGCTTTTTTTCAGTCGTTGCATAGTTAAGTTGAGCTTCATCAAGGGTGTGACTAATCTAGTAAATGGAATAAACTTGCTTGTATATTTGTTTCCCCAACACAGCCCCAACAACATAGTCACTTGCATCACACATGATCTCGAATGGGAGGCTCCAGTCCGGTGGTTGTAAAACAGGTGTTGTGATTAAAGCTTCCTTTAACCCATGAAAAAAATCAAGACATACATCATCAAATTCAAAAGGAACATCTTTAGCGAGCCAATTAGTCAAGGGTTTAGTAATTTTTGAAAAACCTCCAATAATGTGATGATAAAACCCGGCGTGACTAAGGAAACTCCTTATCCCTTTGACGGAAGTGGGTGGTGGAAGTCTTTCAATCACTTTGATCTTAGCTTTGTCTACTTCGATTCCATTCTTGGACACGATATGCCCAAGAACCACACCTTTGGTCACCATAAAGTGACACTTCTCCCAATTAAGCACTAGGTTAGTTTCCTCACAATGGTATAACACTTTAGAAAGATTATCCAAATATGCATCAAACGAAGAACCGTACATAGAAAAATCATCCATAAAAACCTCCATAATTTCCTCAACAAAATCAGAAAATATAGACATCATGCATCTTTGAAAAGTGGCAGGTGCATTACACAACTCGAAAGGCATTCTTCCATAAGTATATGTTCCATAAGGACATGTGAATGTTGTTTTTTCTTGGTCATCAGGATGAATAGGAATTTGAAAAAACCCTGAATATCCATCTAAATAACAAAAGAATGAATGATTTGCAAGTATTTCTTAGAGTTGATTAATGAAGGGTAAAGGAAAGTGATCCTTCCTAGCGGCCTTATTCAACTTCCTATAGTCAATGCATATACGCTAACCCATGATAGTCCTAGTGGGAATCAATTCATTGTTCTCATCTTTTACCACTGTCATTCCTTCGTTCTTAGGGACTACATAAATTGGACTAACCCAATCACTATCCGAAATAGGATAGATAATCCCTGCATCAAGCAATTTCATTATTTCCATCTTGACAACCTCCTTCATGTTCGAGTTCAATCTTCTTTTGTTTTCAATGGAAGGTTTAGAACCTTCCTCCATATGAATCCTATGCATGTAAATAGAAGGGCTAATTCCCTTAAAATTATCAATGGTATACCCTATAATTTTTCCATGAGGTCTAACTCTCCTAAGCAATTTTTCTACTTCTTCATCATTCAACTCAACATTCATAATAATAGGATAAGTAGAACTTGGGCCAAGAAAAGCGTACCTCAAAGATGAAGGAAGAGTTTTGAGTTCTACTATAGGTGCACTCTCTTCCTTCAATGTACTCATGCAACAAACATTGGAGGGTAAAGGCTCATACCTTGTTGATTGCTTCTTGTTTAGTGCAGGATTAACATTGATAAAGTTATTGAACATTACCACTTCTTGATCTATGTCATCTTCTTTTGCATTATAGACTAAGCAAGCTTCGAGTGGGTCTTTGATGAGTTATTTTTCAAAAAATCCTTATACATGGCTCTCAATTGGATCCACACGAAAGCATGATCCTATTATGGTGGTTTGCTTTGCTATTTTGAAAACGTCAAATTCCACCTTGTTGTCGCCAATCTCAAGTAAGATTCTCCCTCATTTGACATCAATAATTGCCCCAGTTGTGGCCAGGAATAGACATCCCAAGATTATTAGTATATGGCAGTCTTCCTCAATCTCTAAGATGATGAAATTACCCGACACACAATAATCTCTAACCTTGACGAGTACATCCTCAAGAATTCCATAGGGATAGATTATGGACTTATCCACAAGTTGTAGTGACACCATCATTGGTTGTGGCTCACCTATATTGAGGCACCTGCAAAAAGAGAGAGGTATTCTACTCATACTTATGCCTAAATAACATAAAGACTTACTAATAAATTCATTCCCAATAGTACAAGGGATGGTGATACTCCCTGGATCTTTAAGTTTTTGTGGAAGCGTGTTTTGGATGACAACATTGCACTCCTCATTGATGGGAATGGTTTCATAATCTTCCCACTTCCTCTTATGAGAGATGATGTTCTTAAGGAACTTGGTGTAGGTGGGTATTGTATTTATCACGTCTAAGAGTGGTATATTGAGCTTGAGTTGTTAGAATGACTTTATGAACTTCTCAAATTGCTTATCCAACTTTGATTTGTGTTGTCTTTAAGGAAAGGGTAGTGGTAGAGTGTGGCTTGGTGCTTCCTTCTTCTCTTCCACCTCTTCGTTCTTTTGCTCCTTTTCTAGAGTGTCTTGTATGACATCATCAACTTGCTTTTTGGTCTCAACTTCAGGTAATTATTTTCCACTCCTAAGTGTTATTGCCTTTGCTTACTCCCTAGGATGCTTGGGTTGACTAGGCAACATACCACTTTATCTTGAGCTTGAGGCTTGAGATGCAATTTGGTTTTATAACATCTTGTTATGAGCAAAAAGTTGACTCATTTGAGAGGTTAGATTTTTTATGGCCTCCTTTTGTTCCTCTTGATCCTTCAAGAAATTTTCCATCATGCTCTCTAGGTTAGGCTTGCTCTCTTGATGTTGATGGAAAGAACTCTTTTGTTGGAAACTCGGTGGAGGTGGCTTAAATCCTTGGTTGGCATTTTGGACTCCCCCTTGGTTAGACCATGAGAAGTTAGGGTGGTTGCGCCGTCCTGGATTATATGTGTTAGAGTAGGGGTTTCCTCGATTCCTTTAGAAATTGTTGAGAGCATTGAGTTGCTTAATGGAAGGGTCTTAAGAAGAGAAACTCCTTTGACACTTTAGAGTTGAGTGCCCTCCTCCACAATACTCACAAAAGTAAATGGAAATTGGATTTTGTACTTTGGTTGAGGATTCCAGTTTCTTTATGAGCATGTCAATTTTTGCATTTAGAAGGTTCCAACTATCCACTTCATGCATCCCCACAACTTTCTTTAGTGCACTTCTTTTTTCATGCCATTGGAAGTTGTTAGATGCCATAGTCTCAAGCAAGTTGAATGCATTGTCGAGTGTCTTGCTCATGAATGAGCCTTGAGCTGTAGCATCTATGGTGATCCTCGTTGGCTCGGTGAGTCCTTGATAAAAGGTTTGTATGAGTAGCCATTGTGGAACTCCATGTGAGGACATTGCCGTTGCAAATCCTTAAACCGTTCCCATGCTTCATACAATGATTCACCTTGATGTTGGGTGAAACTTGTAATCTCTCGCCTAAATTTTTCCATCTTTCCAGGTGGAAAATACTTGCTCAAAATTTTTTTTGATAACACGTCCTAAGAAGTGATCGATTGTGGTGCAAGAGAGTGCAACCACAACTTGGCTTTGTCCCTCAAAGAGAAAGGAAATAACCTAAGCTTTGTTGCATCCAAACTGACCCCATTCATCTTAAAAGTGTCACAAATCTCCAAAAACTGAGCTAGATGGGCATTAGGATCTTCACTTAGGAGACCTCAAAATTGAAATTGTGAAACCATTTGAATGATCACTGGTTTGATCTCGAAATTGTTGGCATCCACATTTGGTCTCACGATGCTACTCAAATTGTCTCTCGGATTAGGCATCATGTATTCTTGAAGGGCACGAGCTTGATTTTCAGCCATGATATGCTTGTCTTTTTTGCGCTTTTCCTTTTGATTTTTTTTACACGATTTCTCGATTTCAAGATTGATTGTCTCTAAGTTTGTCCCCTAAGATTGAATGTTCATAAACTAGCAAAAAGCACTTGAAAAATCAATAAACAAAGTAAGTAAATAAAAAGGAAAATACTAGTCTAAGAGAAGCAAAAATTAAATTAATATCAATATTGCCAATCCCTGGCAACGGCGTTAAAAACTTGCTGTGTTCAAAACCTGTAAGCGCACAGATCATGAATTATAATATAAAAAATTATAGTTCTCATAAGGATTGTTTATTAAATACCAATATTTTTACTTATAAACTTAGCTAGTAAATCAAATAAAAATAGTTTAGCAAATAAAATATAAAATAAAATCAATTTAAACTAAATTAAAACCAAATGATTGGAAACTTAGAGTTTAGGTATAATTTCACTATTCCAATTCAATCACGAACACAAACTAATTGAAAAACATTGATATAAGTTAAGGATAATTGCTCTAAAATACCTAAAGACTCTCTTAAGTTCAATTAAGAATGCAAAGACTAAAATTTAACCTACTCTCATGGTTAAGGAATTAATCTAAACTCATTAAGTTCTATAACAATTAATTTACCACCGTAAACACCTGTCTATGGTTCCCCGTAGAGCTCGCCTACTCTCATGGTCGAGTGGTCTAAGTTCTATGAATTTTAAGCTAGTGAATTCTGCTAACTCTCGATGGTAAAAACACCCATAAACATGCAAACAAATTGGCAAAAAATGAAAGCATAAAAATAATTGCAATTCATAGAATTAACTAAAAATCAATTCAAATAATAATAAAAATGGTGTTCAATCATGTAACAGTATAACTACTCCTAACCTAAACTCTAAAAGAAAATTAGCCCCACATGATTGTGGCGAAACACTCAAACAAAATGCAAAGAATTAAAGAAGAAGAAGAATTAATAAAAAATCTTGAATTGTTGCACAAATCTTCTTCAAATTCTGTTTAACTTCGGTTCGTAGCTGCCAATTGATGACAAAAAGATGATTTCTAGCTTCTCATAATTCATCCTTTATAGAGTCTACCAGGTAAAGAACTTAAAAACCTTTAAAATTCTCTTCCTTTTCGAACAAGGAAAACACTTTATATTTGACATGGCTTAACTTATGGCTTCAGTAAGGCATGTAACTTTATTCTTCTTATTTTGATTTTCGGCATGGCTTGGCTCATGACTTCGCAAGCCATGCCGTATGTTGTGTCACGATGCATGGGCCATCCACACGGTTTTATCTCATGCCTTTGAAATGTCTCCTTTCCTTCTAGCTTGCAAATAACCACATGGCTTGGCTCATGGCTTGCGCAAGCCATGACGAATGTCATGTCAACTCTGCTCCATATTTCTTTTGTACTTCCTCTTTAGACTTAACTACAAAAAAGGAAAATTAATTAATATCAAACAAAAACTCCTTAAAAATATGCTTTAAATAATAAAATCCTAATTAAATTCTAACACTAGTATATTTCCTATTTAAACTTATATTCTACCCATTTTATTCTAATTTTTATTCAATAATTCATTAGAATTCAACTCAAAAACATGTAAATATTATACACATCACCGAGGAGAGAACAACTAACACTCTCTCTTGAAAAATGAGAAACTACTCTCTATATTTTTCCCTCACAAGGAGATTGCTCTCAAGCAACACTCAACTCACCAACTCACTCTCTCATAATGCCCATAACTACTACCAACTCCACACAAATGGCCATCACCATTCATGCCTATTTATAGGCTCACAATTCTTAAGCTTTAGCCTTTAAGCAAAGCAAGTTGTCAAAACTAATTTGAAAACAACTTGCAACAACCAAAGTTAAATTGTCAAAAAACAACTTGCAACCACCAAAATCAAGTTGTCAAATATAACTTGCAACAACTCAAAGCAAAGTTGATTTTGGCAACCAAGAATCCAAAGTCAAGTTGGCCACTTCTTCCTTTTTCATAGTAAGTTGGTTAACAACAGGTAGCATTATACTATAACAACTTGAAGTTTTTAAGATTCTTTAATTTCTTGAGATTTCGTTTCTCATAGAAAATTTACAACATTCTTTTTATTAACATAAATGTCAAATAATTTAAATATTAATCAATTGCACAATAAAAAGCAGCAATTTCTTTTTAAATTAGGTAAAAATAATTCTACAAATTCATAATAGTAAAATTCAAACTATACACCTTATGATGTTTTTGAAGAGAAGTAACTAGAACAATTTGTAACATTTGACAACTAAGTGGTGCAGCAAATGTTTTTTTTTTAAAAATGTTTTATTAATAATTATTATTATTATTTTTTTGGAATTGAGATTTTAAGTGTGTAAAAAATATTTTAGCAATGCCCCTCCATGAAACACAATATTGTAAATTTACTGATACCTAAACTTATGATGGTGTGGAATTTAAAAAAAGAACTCATGGGTTCTGATTTCTAGTGGATTAAATGTATAAGTAGTTACCAAACTTTACACTAATTTTATTTTGGGTACTAAAATTTAGTTTATTTCTTTTCAATTATCCATCTTTAATTTAAATCTCATTTGTTGGTGACCTAGTAGTTGTTTGATGATATGGCAGCTGACAATAAAATATTCATGAAGTATTTGCCATGTCACCCCTACCTAATCATAAATTTTTAGGGTTTTAACTACAATGGTGGTCACGTAGCTTTTGTTTCTTTTTGGTCACCTAACTTTGATTTTGTTTCAAAAGGGTATTGTTAAAAATTTGTAGTCCTATGAATTTCTCTTAAAAACCATTTTAATCCCTCAATTTTTTTATCTTTTCAATTTAGCCCAGAAAGTATAAAAAGTTTGAAAGTTTACTTCTCTTAGGTTGTGATACCACTCAGAATGAGTCTGCTCTTACTAGGTAGAATCAAAATAAGTTTCAAATTTTACCTTACTTCCTATAAACGTATAGAAAATATGGACTTATTTGCAAAAAAAAAAAAAAAAAAAAAAATAATTCTGAAGTAAAATAATAATTATGGATTATTTAGGTAACAAAAAAATTTAAGCAATTGCTATGAAATTAAATAGAAGTTTGGTATCCAAAAAGATGCAAACTAAAGTTTGATAACTGAATTGAAACAAAGATAAAGTTCGGTACCCTTATGTGCATTTGGTACTAAAAATTAATAATTAGGCATGGGTGACATGCTGATATTCCATGAATATTCTATTGCTGGTTGTCACGTCATCAAACAACCACCGGGTCACCAGCAGATGAGATTTAAATCAAAGATGAGTAATTGAAAAGAAACAAATTAAACTTTAGTATCTAAAATGAAATTACTGTAAAGTTTAGTAAATTTAATCCAATTTCCAGCACTATAAAATTGAACTTGACAAGAATTGCTAGCTTTAATCACTTGTATTTACCGTTGAAGTTTATTCAAGAATTAATATTTTTCTTCTAAAAGTAAATATAAGTTCAATGAGACAAGTTTTTTCTTGGTATGAATGCATACTAGACATATATATTTTATAAGGACTCCAAGAGATTGAACACAGGCCATACACTCTCTTGGTTAATGCTCTAGCTAATTAAACGAGGTCCTCGATGGCTGGATCGGTGATTTTACTATGTTTGTGCATTTCCGTTATTATACTTTATAAATCACATGATCAGTTTGTGCATAAGTTCGCATCATTCAGATGTTCACACCTTAGGTGTCGATAAATTATTATTGCATGTGTATTATCAAGAAAAAAAAATTATTATTGCATGTGAAGTGTGAAGATAAAATGAAAAGTGGTGACGGCAGCAGTGATGTCATATTTTGAGATATAAATATACTATACTAGAATTTTATACTCGCTTAACTCCTAAATTTCTATCTCCTTTAGGGGATTGAATCTCTCATTTCTCTATCTTTTCTCTTTGTGTTGTTGGAAATTTACCATTTGATCTACAACCAAAAAAATTTCTATCTCCTGCATGACTCATGTTGGATGTAGAAACTTCCTACAAATATATTGTTTTCTTAATTGATTAATGGGTGGATGGTTTTTAAAGCCATAGGATTAACAATACCGGATATAAAATTAGAACTTTCGTTAACAACCATTTGAATTAGCTAGTAAATCATTTGAAATATTAAAAATATGTGTCAAATTTAAATTGATCATTTTAAATATAAAAATGAATATTATATACTTAATAATTGAATTTAATTGTAAATAATATATAGGTAAGATATTCTTAGAATTCTATTATAGGGGGGATCTATATGTAAATACTTTACAAATAAACCTATCTACACCATGCTTGCAGCAAGTCACGTACACAAATC
>CATIWM010565339.1:0-24178 GCA_949671775.1 Mallotus repandus
CATCAATTGCACTAGAATTGTGTCAGGTGGGTCAGCAGGAGGTCGTCCTCAGTTTTTCTTGAGCGTCATATGCTTAGTAAACTTTCATATCTTGTATTAAGGCTAGAGCATTGTATATGTATAATATAAAGAAAGATGTGAACTGCTTGAAGTTGTGTGTTTGTTAGTGTGTGATATGTGTTACATATGTAAAATTGAAAAAAATAATAATAAATAAATAATTATGTTATGTGTTAGTTACATGCATACAATGTATGCTTGGCATCCTTAATAGGTGTCACAGTAAGTGTGAATTATAGGTCCAATTCCGTTGAGTTTGTGAGGTGAACTTAACGAAGATTTGTTGGTTTTAAGGTTTTGGATCATAGCACAGTCGTGCTTGCAACCATGTTGAGGTATATGTTTTGTTTAGTAAGGAGCACAACCTAAGCATGGGTGTGTTGGTGCCTATGCTGGAATCTGTCATTTTGTCCAAAGAGTAACATAGCTGAAGACATGCATCGTGTAGTAGGTTGTGCCAAGATCTACCATTTTGTCCATTGATGAGCACAGCTTGAAGCACGGGCATGGCATGGCCGTGTGACAAACAATGCGATTGACTTCAATTTGAGAAGATATTTTTTATCCTTGTTTTGTCTCAACTTATACCCTAATTGTATAAATACCTATTTTTAGGGTTTGGCAAGTGTAATTTTATTATTGTTAGCTGCCCTAACACTCTTGTATAAATACCTAATTGTATAAATATCTCTCAACATAATGAAATCCTCTTCTCCTCTTCCCGTGGTTTGTTCACATCTTGAAATTTTTCACGTAAATTCTTGTGTGTGTTTCTCTACTTATTTATGTTAGCATTATGCACTATAATTATTTCCACTGCGCAACAAATTCCACTATAGATAATCTTCTTATATATTCTCACAAAATCACGTGACATTTTTTTTACTTATCATTAACTTGATGAGGGCAATATACATCTGCTCAGCAAGGGAACAACCCTTTTCTTGCATCTCCTTCAACACATCATACACCATATCCATTCTCTTCTAATCTGTGTAGTAAAGAAATGAAAAATTGAAAAATGGAAAAATGTAAAAACGGATATGGTGAAATGATATTTTTTAAAAATATAAGAAAATAAAATATGAATGAAACATGTAAATATTAAAAGTGTAGGGGT
Organism: Mallotus repandus; assembly: GCA_949671775.1. Classification (NCBI taxonomy): domain Eukaryota; kingdom Viridiplantae; phylum Streptophyta; class Magnoliopsida; order Malpighiales; family Euphorbiaceae; genus Mallotus; species Mallotus repandus. The sequence goes on from CATIWM010565339.1 coordinate 1,181, forward strand.
ATATAAATATTTATAAATATAAATTTTATATATAAATATTAAAAAATTTTATTTATTCTATTAATTAATAGTATAATTAGTCGTGGATCTGTACAATATGTAGACTGTAAAATTAAATATTTAAATTATATATATATATATATATATAGATTAAATTTGTTTAGTTCTTATTCCATTTAAATTATTTTATTTTACAGTCTGCATATTGCGTATATTCACGACTAGTTATACTATTAATTAATAAAATAAATAAATTTCTTTAATTTTTATGTCATAATTTTTTAATTATAATAGGATTACTTTTGAGATTATTTATTGGAGTATGTAAAATATATAGTGTTTTAGTTAAAAATTAATATTGAATATTTGCTTGTAACTTTTCAAATTTTTTTAAGAAATGGAATTTTAAAAGGTTTATGAAAAATGTTTGAATGATTTAAGGTAAAATACATAGTATATAAATACTTTAGAGTTTAAATAGTATTCAGATATATATAATAGTGCTTTAGCTAAAAATTAATACTATAAAAATATATTAATATTTTATTTTTAATTTTTAAAATAAAATATTTTAAAATACTTTTGTATCTAATTATTTTATTTTAATCACTTTTTTTCACTTTTTTCAGACGAAAAACCCAAATGATTCTGCTCAAAAAAAGTTTCATTCGTCTATGAATGAAAAAAAAAATTTGTACTTTTTGGACAATTTTAAAAACAACTTTACTATTTATGAGTAATTCAATTTCCACAATAAATTTTTTCTACATTATAAATATTTTTAATCTTTAATTTTACACTTTTTATTTTTTTTAATTATTTACATTTATATAATCAACTTTTTATTACCCACAGCTAAGCACAGATAACTTTACTAATAATAACGTAAAAGGAAAAATGAAATCATGATTTTGTCCATCTTTGCTCCTTTTCTTGAATTTATTGTGTCTTTTTCCTTTTTCTTTTGTATTTAAAAATGGTTTTTTTTTATATAATTTTTTCTATTTCTATTTGTTTATGACAGCTCATTTGCATGTGTTGGGTGAGTTAGGTCATGTTTTTCTTCTTTCTGTATTTATCATTTGTTGTTTTCCACGCTTATCTCCCATTTATTATTGAGTTTATCTTGAATGAATCAACTTTCTTTATTTTGATTCAAGACAAAATAATCCAAAAAAAAAAAATATATAAATAAAAATATGAATAATTTAAATATTAAAATTATACAGAAACAGTTTTTAAATAAAAAATATAACAATATATTTTTTATTTTTTATAATATAAATAAACTATATAATAAAACTTAAATGATAAAAATTTATCACTTTTTTCAATTTGTTCCTTCCAGATGTAAAGTAATAATTTTAATATGTTAACTTGTTAAATGTATTATGTATAGACACTCTTCATTTTATTAATGCGTATAAATAGTTTTATTTTACTTTAAAAAATTATTTAAGCATTTTAAATAGTAAATAATTAACTGTTAATAATTTTTACTTATTTTAGACATGTAATCAGAGTAAATATTACAAAATAGATAATTAACATGAATTTTAATTATTTGGTAATTTTTTTAACTATCTAATCATTTAATAAATGCGGTATATTGTCAAATGGATAATAACTTTTCATCCTATCAGATAGCTATTTTTGACAAGAAACATATGATATATGTGGCAGATATGGAAGAATCATAGAGCAGTGCACCCACCATAACCAACCATATATATAAAGCTGAAAAAGAAAAAGCAAGAAAGTGTGTGTTAATATGGGTAGCAGAAGGATATCATTGTTGCTCTCTCGCTCCATCTTCTGCTCTGTTTTCAACAGGTAAATCGCTGTGTGTTCTTATTGATTTCTTTTATTGTGTTGTGGCATAACATGATCCTATTAATTATTTTTATTTATTTAAATTAAATTAATAGCTGTATTTTTATAATTAATTTTTTAATAACTTTTTTTTGTCAAATTAAATAATTATATTTAATTGCCCATTAGGCCAAGGCTGACGGGTTTTAATAATTTTTTTAAGATATAGAAATTTATCATTTTCATTTTTTTTATATATAAATAAGTGTATGTTAGCATTAAATGGATGGTCTAAATATTATATATTTAATAATAAAAATAATGTATTAAAAAAATTAAGATATTTATGTCAAATTAATAATGTATTGAAATTGTTTGACCTTTTTACATCAACAGTGCCACATAGTACCACTGTACCCAATTTTGATCAAAATCAATTTTATTATATAATTGAATATATAAATAGTTTAGTATATTAATTACATATTTTTTAATATTTAAAATTATAAATTTAAATTATTTTTAAAAAATTAATTACATACTATTTAACATATAAATAATTAATTAATAATAAATACAAAATTTTAAAAATTTTAATTAAAATTTATAATAATCATTACTGTAAATATTTTACTAAATTAAATATTTAATATTAATCAGCTAATAAATACCGTCTATGAGCAAAAGTTTAGCCAAACATGGCTAAGTTTTCTGTTTTGATCGATTTTGTCTTTGCTATTCTCTTCTCTCTTGAGGAAAAATATAGAAATTTTGATCATAATTCTAATACATATACATAGATACATTTTTGCACAATTATTGCTTGGTTATTCAACATTGAAAACAAAAAGTTCAAATCTTTATGTGGGTATGTTAAATGTCAAGATTCTTGAACTGGGATGATCTTGTTTTTGGTGTTGGTGGTGATGGTGTTATTTGTCTATGGTTTTGTTCAATCTCTTTTTCTTGCTTTTCATCAAGAATTGTTCTTTAAAACCTTTTGTTTTTTTCTTTCGATTCCCATCTCTCTCATTTATCATTTTGAGAACTGAAATGCTTTTTAATGGGGACCTCCCCATTTGGCAATTTCCTATATATTCTTTTGGTTGTATCCCGATGCTGCTGTATATGCATGCACCAAGCTAGCTTTGTAATGTTGATAGTGACATTCTAAGCTATATTCTTTAGGTTGGAGTTCTGGACTTGGTAGTGGAATCAGTAGATATGGCACAACAGCACCTGCTACTGTTACTCTTGATGAGCCAATTGTTCCATCTGTATCGGTGAACTATACTAAACTTTTGATCAACGGGCAGTATGTTGATGCGGCTTCAGGTGATTTTTCATAACAATACCAGAAAGAGAAAAACAAAAACTTTAGTTGTTATGATGTGCATTTATGGAGCATCTGTTGAATCTCGTACTTGTAGGGAAGACTTTTCCAACATTGGACCCTAGGACGGGTGAAGTTATTGCCCATGTTGCTGAAGCTGATGCTGAAGATATAAATAGAGCTGTTTCTGCTGCTCGTAAAGCGTTTGATGAAGGATCATGGCCAAAAAATGACTGCTTATGTAACTTTTCTTTGATTTACAAGTTGGTTTATTGTTCTATATTTTTTGCAAGTTGACAATGATTCTAATTTGAGAATTTCCTGTTGTGAATTTTAGGAAAGGTCAAGGATAATGTTACGCTTTGCTGATTTGATCGAAAGCATAACGATGAAATTGCTGCACTTGAGACTTGGGATAATGGGAAACCATATGAGCAGGCTGCTAAAATTGAAGTACCAATGGTTGCACTTCTATTTCGATATTATGCTGGTAGGCAAAACAAATAAATATCAAAAGAACATAGCAGTGACTCTAATTCCTAATATGTTTTCTGGAATGTACTTCAAATGATTCATTCTTTTGAACATTTCTCCAGGTTGGGCAGATAAGATTCATGGTCTCACTGTTCCAGCTGATGGACAGCACCATGTTCAAACCTTGCATGAACCTATAGGTGTTGCCGGTCAGATTATTCCATGGAACTTTCCTCTTCTTATGTATGGTTGGAAGGTTGGACTAGCATTAGCTTGTGGCAACACTGTTGTTCTCAAAGCAGTAGAGCAGACACCACTGTCTGCTCTCTATATATCTCAGCTATTTCATGAGGTAGCTTTAATGACTGACTACATGTGTTGTTTAAATTGAAGCATATAAGTTCTATTTTATGTTTTATTCCATAAGCATGAATTCATTCACCTCCAGTTTGACAATGAAATATTTGGTCACATGTGATTTGTACCTTTGGTTTCTGATTTGATAACATTTCTAACAGGCTGGACTTCCAGAAGGTGTTCTGAATGTGGTTTCAGGTTTTGGTCCAACTGCTGGTGCAGCACTTGCTAGCCATATGGATGTAGATAAGGTATTTGCAACTGTTTGAATTGCATACAGATACATGTGTAATCAGGAAAGCACATAAATCTGTTTCCTGATTACGTTTGCATGTACCGTAGCTCATTTGCAATCTCTGTGCAGCTTGCTTTTACTGGATCCACTAGTACAGGAAAGATTATTCTTGAGTTAGCAGCAAGAAGCAATCTTAAACCAGTAACTTTGGAGCTTGGAGGGAAATCTCCTTTTATTATCTGTGAGGATGCTGATATTGATCAGGCTGTTGAACTGTCTCACTTTGCTTTATTCTTTAATCAGGTATTGCCTGTCCAGATGTTTCTAAACATATATGAGTTTTAATGAAAGCAACACTACATTTTTTATCATGGTGATATACAATCTGCAGGGCCAGTGCTGCTGTGCTGGATCCCGCACATACGTGCATGAGCAGGTATATGATGAATTCGTAGAGAAAGCAAAGGCTCGTGCTATTAAGCGTGTTGTTGGTGATCCTTTCAAGGGAGGTATTGAGCAAGGCCCTCAGGTAAATCACCAATACTCTTTTTAAAAATGCTACTGCAATGGTGATTATAGTGTTGAATAGGCAGTGCAAGAGTTGCAACTTTGTATCCATTTTGATATATATATATATATATATATATTTTGCCTCCATCTCTGAATCTATACGCTACTTGACTGGAACAGATTGATTCAAAACAATTTGAGAAGATACTGAAGTACATCAGATCTGGCGTTGAAAGTGGAGCCACACTTCAAACTGGAGGGGAAAGATTTGGTTCCAAAGGTTTTTATATCCAGCCTACAGTTTTCTCAAATGTTAAGGTAGGCTGCCTATCGTCAAACCATTTTGCATGCCAGATTGAATTATGATTAGGAAGCTAACCAAAATGGTAATGACTCGCACTAGGATGATATGCTCATCGCACAAGAGGAGATATTTGGTCCAGTTCAGTCAATCTTGAAATTCAAGTTAGCAAAGCAAAGATACATCCTTCTCTTGCATCTGATTCTAAGAAGATTTGTGTTTACAAGCATGCTAATAATCTTTGTTTGAAACAATTGCAGGGATCTTGATGAAGTTATACACAGGGCAAATGACACCAGATTTGGGTTGGCAGCAGGGGTCTTTACACAGAACTTAGAGACGGCTAATATCCTGACTCGTGCATTACGAGCAGGAACAGTATGGATCAATTGCTACGATACCTTTGATGCAGCCATTCCATTTGGTGGATACAAGATGAGTGGAATTGGAAGAGAAAAGGGTATTTACAGTCTGAGTAATTACTTGCAAGTGAAGGCTGTGGTTACGCCTTTGAAGAATCCGGCGTGGCTATAAGACACTCCTTAGATTAAGAAACTGCTGTATGATTCAAAATAAAAACTACCGTATGAGTATTAAAACAATGAGATTTCCAGAAGAAGGAGATCAAGAAATTGATAACGACGAAGATTAAATATTTACTTGTGAAGAACATGAAATGAATTTCGCCTTGTTTATGTTTCTTTCAAATTTGCTCCTTTGGCAATCATGAGTGTTGAAAATAATATGCCAATGTTGATGATGTTGTTTCTGTTTTCCTCTTTAACTTCATCCTCTGTCTTTGGTTCTGCCACAGGCATGTTGAGGATTGTCATGGAAGTTCGGAATGATTAATAAAAAAAAATCAAAACAAAATTAAACTTGATCTATCCGTTGCATTTAAAGTAAAATATTAAAGGGTTCATTAAAATAAATTTTAAAAATTATTCTTCCTACCAATTTAATTAACTCACAAACTAAAATGGTTAATTGGTTATTAAATAACTAGTATAGAAGCCAGTGAGGAAACAGTCAAGTGGTAATTCAAAATTTTTTGAGGTGTAAAATTTGAGTTTTATAATGGTCGATTTTTATCTTTATGTTAAAGGATTAATTTCTTATTAATTAACTGCCAGAAAATAAAAAAAACATAAGTGCTTATGGGTGAAAAAAAAAAGGGCATGGGGCAGTTGTTATATGGGATCAAGAATAGTGGTCTTCAATTATCATGGCCTTGACCCAACTTTTTAGCAATGGCTGTTGGCTGTATGACTTACCCAAAGGAAGCATCCTTGCAGTTTAGGTGAGTAGTACTCCTTCATTAATGAACATTATTCCAACTTGCCATACAGCTACTAATGGTCATCATGTATCATATCACTGTATCTGTTTCTCAGCCAGGTCACAGCTGTCTCTGCTCAATTATAGTTCTGTAGTTTGGACCTGTGGATCTGCAGAATTCGAATCTTTTTTTTTTTAATAGTGTCACTCATTAAAATTTCATAAAAATCAATCCTTGTTAGTTTAAGGAATTTATTTATCTAAATATGAAAGTAGAACATCATAATAAAAAAATTCTCCTCACAGTAAATTAAAAAAGAAAAAATATTGTATTATCTACGAGTAATTCAGATAAAAAAAATATAAATATTCTACTGAAGAGAGTAGGTTTAGAATTTCCTATCTCTTTTTTTTCTCTTATAGTGTTGAAAATTAATTATTTCAATCAATCGATAAAAAGATAAAAAAAAAATTCTGTAATTTGAATTTAGAGCAAAAGACCAATTAATATAGACGTCATTGGCACATAAACTTTTCTACTTGTTAGACTTCTTGACGGGCAGCCATATAATGAAAATGCGTGAATAAATTTCATTTGCTATAATGTAATAATTACATTGAAGTCATAGATATGAGACACCAGTGCTCCAAATCCAACCATTACTTTTTTACAAAGAAAATGTTCCATGTGGTCTCTAGCACTGGCAGGAGCTTCTGACTGTGATTGATTTGCAAAAGATGCTTATTTCCGCCTAAAATAATAAATTTATAATAATAATAATAAGATAAGTTTACTAAAGTGTTTTACATTTATTTGCACTCAGGTGGCAGGACCTTGAATCTTGGTCTATCATTACAGTAAGAGTAGAACATGAGCTTCTTTCTTGCCCAATCCATGGCCATACTTTGATCTTTTGATAGCTTAACAAATTCTTCCCCTTCTACAGGGTCTAAGCTTGAAGGACCGGCCTTAGTAGAACATGAAGAAGAAGAAGAAGAGCCATGTGATGATGCTGATATATCATATGTGCAACCAGCCATTTCCATTTCAGCAAATGAAGCAACAAATGGTGCATAATTATAATTAACTGGGTATTTTCCTCCATGTGTTGCCCACTCTGATCCATCCCAAATTGTTGCATAAATTGACATTGGTTTTGATGGGTATACTGAAGAGGATCCATTGCGGTACACAAACTCCCTTACTGGCACATTGTCCACTAAAAACCTGAAATTTTAGTTTCATAGAAGCATCTATATTAGTATTGGGTAGCTATAAAAGCTAAAAAAGATTAGAACTTTTTTTTTTTTTATGACTTGGGTTTTGGATTAGTAATCTTACACTGTATGGTGACTGTTCCAAATGATGCTGTAATGATGGTGCTCTGCTGTTGGATCAAACCAAAGATAGAACTTTTCTTCTCTTCCTGTGCTTACACTTCCATTTGCATATACATTAGTTTGAAGTACCCAATCATTCCTCTTGTCATGACCAAGAAGTTCAATATCTATCTCATCATGGTTATGTGGGTATGCATCTGCATTAGACATCTGAAAAAAATAATCCTACATTCAGTCCATTTATTACATTTTATATATGTATAGTTACATGTTCTTATTATGAACTTTTTTGGGCATTTGTATTGAAAGAATTAATGAACTTACATAGAAGGCAACTACAACTCCAGAGGATAGACCAGCAGGCAATTTTATTGCAGCACTAAAGAATCCATAATAATATTTGTTCTTTGAAGCCAAACCAGACCCTGCAAAAAAGAAAAAAAGAATATGGAATCAAACTCCTACATATGCAAAAAAAAAAAATCCCTTTTTACAAAGCTTAAAATCATACGAGAAGAACCAACCCGAGGATTTGTCAAGAGCAAGATTGGCAAAGGACCCATTGTTGAGCAACTTAATGTTTGGACCTCCAAAGAATGTAGAGAAACCTTGACCAATTGAGACAGGAGAAAATCTATCAGTTAGTCGAACAACAGTTGGAGGTGTGTACCTGCTGTGCCTGCTGTGTGAAGAAACCTCTAATGTCATGCACAAGAATAAAAGAACCCAAAAGATGCTTTCTTGCAAAAGTGCCATATTTCACTAGATTTGATGAGTGACAATTTTGTGTCAGGTTAGTGTTATATATATATATATACAGACATAGCTGTAAAACCAGAGCTTTATTTTTCCATGTCACATGAGATTATTTTTAACTCGTACTTTATAACTGACGTTTCATCTACGAAAATTTAATACAATGAAAATTCGAACATGTTGTAAACATTCTCACACACGCAACTGAAATTTAATAGAACTTTACACTACTGAAGCAACTCTTTAATTTAAAATCCGAGCCCATTTTAACAGAACCAAAAAATTTCACATATTTTTGCTTAGTTGTTAACTAGCTGGCTGCCTCTTCCTAGTATCTCCTGTTCTTGGTTGGTGTTTTGGATCTTAAAGACAGTGATGTAGAGATCATATGGGGTGGCTTTAGGCTTGCATAACAGAGCCTCGTGGGGCTGCTCCAAAATTAGGACCATGTAAAAAGTTTGATGGGAGTTGTTACCTACAGCATAAGAAGCTAAAGCAACCTTTTTTTTTTTTTTTTTTTATTGTATTTGTACCCATTTCTTCTTGTTGTGGTCCAAAAGATCTTAATGGGCCAAAAAAGAACATTGTTTTTTATCTTCCTTAATGCGTATAAAGTTTGAAAAGATTGCAAGGCTGAGTGCCCAAGGTGTGGTGGTTTTGACATCTCCTTTCTCTTAGGATTTCATGTCACTTTCTTCATATTTCTTGTCCTTTCATTCTTTTTATTTTGTGTTGTTTTTATTTGACCTTTTGTTTGTCCTCTCTTCTACTTTCCTTCACATACAATGCTTTATAAGTTTTAGGCTTAATTGTCTGTCCTCTCTTTCATTTTCCTTCACATACAATGCTTTATAAGTTTTAGGCTTAATTTTTAGGTATAAGACTCACTACAATGTGGGTTCGAGGAAAAATCTTGAATGAATCATTGTTCATGGGATCATATGATACATTTAGATGAATTTTATATATAGCTAGGCTTATATTTGGGTTTCATTTGCATATGTTCTATATTTGAGTAGATTAATTAACTAAAAATTGTTGGATCAACTAATAAAAAATTTAACGAACTATAGTGTATGCAATAACATTATATTGTGTTAACTTAATTTTGAAAAAAGTCTAGTAAATTTTAAATACCAATTGTCTAAAAAAAAATAATTAATCATAAAATGGGTTTTAAATATGGATGATTTAGACTAAAAATTTAAATTTTTACAAATTTACTTATAAATCTTTTTTTTATATGATATATATATATAAATACATAATAGTTAAGAAAAAAATAACATAAAAAATTGAGTATTGAGTGTTGAAATAATCTCCATCCCTTGAAGAAAATTTTGAATAATGCTTATAAGTAAAAAAAAAAAAGTAAAATAAGTTCAAAAGCATAAATTAAAACATCCTACTAAATTCTTGAAAGAATAATCTTAAAATTTTTTTTTATTGAGTTTGGTTTCCATCAAATCTCAATTTAAATACAACGAAGTCAACTTTTAATAAATTCTCAAGAGGATGGCCCAATAGTGAAAACTTCTTAAAGGGATTTCACCATATGGAGTGAAATGAAAGACTTTATAATACCTTTCTTAAGTAATTTTTATAAAGGACATTAGTACAATAATGTCAAGTTTATTAGTTATTTAGCTAGTGAAACAGACATCTAGAAGTTATTTATTTCTAAGATATCATGAAATATAATATTTAAATCATACCGTTTATAGTTTATGAAATTAATTTTTATATAATTTAAAATAAAAGCACTGTTGTTTATTATGAATGATGGGGAGGAAAGGTTCGGTTGTGATTAGACAGGTCTAATTTTCTATTTTTTCATCCAAAAAAGCACTATCCATGACTTTGCCATGGCCCTTTTAGCTGGCACTTAGATTAGATTGGAGGATTTGACAATTAACAAGTGAAATGGAATAATGAATAATGATAAAGATTGCATTTAAAAGAAAGAAAATAAATCAGCCACAAGATGCCATGTATATGGCTGCAATGCAATTGACATTTTTGAAGCAGTTTGAAAGGGAAAAAATTGATTGAAGATTATGGTTGGAGATTGCTAATCTGAACCAGCTGTGTTTAAGCTCTGTGAGGGCTGACATTGACATAGCAAATGTCGCAATTTATAGTAATACAAGTGATCCGGCTGTTTATACTCAGCTTCAGTTTCAACTCAATTGAATATAACTTATTCGATAAAAAGTTTTGTTAGATAGAGGCATGGTAACCCATACATTGATTAAAAAAAAAAGTAGAAAACATATATTCTTTTGGAACAAGAAAATAAATTTCTCCATTAAGCTAAAAAACAGGTACAAAGTTATAACAAGAGCAAGAGTTTTACACAAATAAAACATTAAAACTTGTGTAGTTGTAAATAACACTACTAGAAAAAAGAAAAGAAAATACACAATGATTAAAGATAAAATTCCATCTACATAAGGAATAAGAAATGGCCAATGAAACCTAGTCTAGTTGATAAAGGTGAAGAAGATTGTCGGTTTAATTTTTGGAGAGAGAAATGTCAAAGACTTTATATTCTTATCTCATTCTCTATTAGAATTTCTATATACATATGATATTATAATTAATTTGTAATAATGTTGTTAGTTTGTAATAATCATTGTACTAGTAATTATAGTGATCCTCCGAAACAGAATGATATCTGGCAATATATCTAAAAAAAATATATGATATTTGATAAAAAAAAAAAAAAAGTAACCGCCCCAAAAGACAATAATATAAATTATAAAAAAATACATATAGAAAATTGTGAATACGTTTAGAAAAATTTGATAATTAGTTAGGTTGTACCAAAATCTTAACTATTTTTATAAATCAGTAGTCTTGCAGTTCTATCTCATGAATTGAATTACATTAATCAAAATTTAATAAGATATGAATACTAATGGTTTAGACTAAAAAAATTAGAATTAAAATTATTACTATAAAAAAAATTTAAAATTTTATTTTAATTTCTAAATGGATAATAAAATATCCTAAACTAAAATATATAATTGAAAGTAAGCTCAATCCCTCGGTTCTCCTAACTTTCTCATTTCAAGTTAGGAGAATTAGCCATTTAGGCTGAAGGGTTACCTTAGTTGATGCATGTTGTTATTTCTCATAAATAGAGGGATGGGAAGGGATGAGATGACGAAGACGTGCCACTCATTTTCAACCATATCCTTCTTCTTTTTTCCGAACTATATATCCTTCTTTTTTCACGTAATAAAATTTTTTTTTTTTTTGGGCGATGTGATGAAATGAAAATAATTGATCAATATATAATGAGAAAAGGCAGCTTCCTTTCCAAAATTCCACGTCATACCTCCCATGCCTTGTCTGCTACCTCTTTTCACGTATCTTAACTTCCACGACACCATCCCATAATGTCAGGCCACGTGTCGCACTCTCGTCATCTCAAGTACAAAACTCGAAACTCTCTACGAACCCGCCTTACCTTCATCTCCTACAACCTCAATTTTGTATTGACCACGTGCTCTCAAATCCAACCCTCCATATAGTCAACCTCTTGTAATCTTTTGACACGCGTCCTTGATTAGATCCAATATAGTACCTATATATATATATATCTACAGACAAACCGCCAATTGCTAATTCCGAACCAAAACCAAAAAATATCAAAAGATTCCAAAACTCAACTTTTTGTTTCATTTAAGTCCTTTTTCGATGATCCCAAACCAAAACGCCTCCACCCGCCGGATTTTTACGTTCCCGGTGGTTCATCCTTGCGAGAACATTGACCCAAAAACGCTGATTGCTTCAATTACAGATCTAGCGCTCGAAATTTGCCAATTCAAGTCTAAATTTTTCTCTGCCAATGCAAAAAACGCCCGAGAAACTATTCGCCAAGTTAACAACTTTCTCTCATTCATTGAGGAATTTCGGGCTGATTTCGATTTAGGTATACTTGATTCCGTCGTTCTCAGCTTTTCGGAGTTCCATTTGATTTTACAGAAAGTTCGTTACTTGTTGGAAGATTGTACCAGGGAAGATGCTCGTTTGTTTATGGTAATGAAGTCGGATCGGGTCACGAATCAGTTCCGAGTATGTGTTCGAGCTATGGCTGCTTGTTTGGAAGTTTTGCCACTTGGGTTGATCGATATGTCAAGTGAAGTGAAGGAGTTGATTGAGTTTGTAATAAAGCAAGCTCGTAAAGCAAGATTTGAAGTTGACCCGGATGATAAACGGGTCATGACGGACATTTTCTTAATTTTGAATCAGTTTGAGAATGGTGTTGTTCCTTGTAGGAATGATGTAAAGCAGGTTTTGGATTACATTGGAATCCAAAAATGGAGTGATTGTAATAATGAAGTCAGGTTATTCGACGCAGAGATTGGATTTGAGTATTCAAATGAAGAAAAGAGAAGAGAGGTGGCTCTTTTAAGTAGCTTGATGGGGTTCTTGATTTATTCTAGGTGCGTGCATTTCCATATACAAAAATGCAGCAGCAGCTTAATAGTAAATGCAGCAGAGAGTTGCTTAGTTGCATTAACAGTGATGATTTTAGATGCCCAATATCACTAGAGATCATGAAAGATCCTGTCACAGTTGAGACAGGACATACTTATGATCGATCTTCTATATTGAAATGGTTCAGGTCTGGAAATTCCACATGCCCAATAACAGGCAAGAGGCTTGGAAGTACAGAGTTGATACCAAATTTAGTGCTCAAGGGTTTGATTCAGCAATTCTGCATTGAAAATGGGATACCAGCTGCTGAGATGAATCGCAAGAATCGGGACATAACAAGGACGGTCCTTGCAGGAAGTGTGGCTGCTGAGGGAGCTATCAAAATGGTGGCTAGTTTTCTTGCTGACAGGCTTGAAAATGGAGATAATGAAGAGAGGAATAAAGCAGCTTATGAGATCAGACTTCTGAGTAAAGCAAGCATTTTTAATCGGTCTTGCTTGGTGGAAGCTGGTGTGATTTCATTTCTGTTGAAGTTGTTGGTGTCTAAAGATTCTTCAACTCAAGAAAATGCTATTGCAGGTTTATTGAATCTTTCTAAGCATTCAAAAAGTAAAGCTGTGATTGTTGAGAATGGAGGATTGGAGTTGATTTTAGATGTTTTGAAGAATGGACTAAAGATGGAATCTAGGCAGCATGGTGCTGCTACATTGTTTTACCTTGCTTCCATAGAGGCGTATAGGAAATTGATTGGGGAGAGTACTGAGGCTATACCCGCTTTAGTACATTTGGTTACAGAAGGAAATGATCGTGCAAGAAAGAATGCATTGGTTGCAATTTATGGGTTGCTGATGCATTTTGATAATCATTGGAGGGTTCTTGCAGCTGGAGCAATTCCTCAGCTTCTTACTATTTTGACATCTTGCCAAAGAGAAGAATTAGTAACAGATTCTTTAGCAGTTTTAGCTTGTCTAGCAGAGAAACCTGATGGGGCAAAAGCAATTCTTCGCTCTGGTGTCTTGCCTCAAATCGTAGGGGTTTTAGATTCCTCCCCTTCAAGAGCAGGAAAGGAACAATGCGTGTGTTTGTTGCTAGCTTTATGCGTTAATGGTGGTACAGATGTGGTAGCTCTTCTGGTTAAGAGCCCCTCTCTTATGGGATCATTATATTCCCTGCTGAGTGAAGGCAGTTCTCGAGCAAGCAAGAAAGCAAGCGCTCTCATCAGGATCCTCCATGAATTCTACGAAAGGAGTTCCTCTAGCTCCAAGTCTCCAGCTCTCCCTCGAGAACGATTTGTTCATGTATGGTAACCCGATTTTTTATGGGCTTTCCATCATGGTTTTGTTTACTCGCAAGCATCTCTCCATGTAAATACATTCAACTGTGGCGGGATGATTTCTTTTGTGTTGTTAGCTCAGTTTTTTGAAGAGCTAATCTCTACATCGGCTTCTTTTTTTTATGAAACTTTGTACACATAGGCTTCTTTTTTTTTTTTATGAAGCTTTGTATAAACATATCATTGTGTTGTCATTCTTTGTAAGAATAATCCTGCATTACATTGTTGTAAAGATCATTCATTAGAAGATGCAATAGAAAACAAGAATTTTTTTTTTTTTTATCATCCACTTTTCTCCCCTTAAATTTTATAGTTGTTGCTCATCTATATGCCATTGACTTCATTCTAATAGGGAAATCTCAAGTGCTTCCTCTAATCTTAGTACCACTTGCTCCATTGATGGCCTTTCCTGCTTAATCCCTGTACATGACAAGGCGAGCTTGAGAACCAGGACAAAGGCTTCAACTGAATAGTCTTCATTAAGTCTAGGATCAGAAAATTCTGTTATATTCCCAGCTCTTGAGAAAAATTTTGCCTGTGAAGTTGAGATATTCAATATCAGATTTGGCTGCAAAAAGGAAAAAATACTTTGTTTCTGCTCATGAAAGGAGTTTATTGCTTGCTTCTTACCATTTTGTTCAGCTGCATTGGTCTATTTAAGTTCAGATTGATCACCCTCTGCCCTGAGATGAGTTGCAGTAGCACTATCCCAAAACTATAGACATCACCCTTAGCATTTACACGGTGATTTGTTCGGTATTCAGGATCAACATAACCAAGTGTGCCTCTCACTTCTGAGCTTACATAGGACTGACCCGCATCTATAACTTTCGATAATCCAAAGTCTGAGAGTTTTGCTTGAAATTCAGCATTGATGAGAATGTTGGTTGGCTGCCAAAGATGGCATATGCAACAACACGTAAAGATGAGACAGAATGGATATTGAGGGAAAGGTGCAAGAGAAAGGGAGCAGAAGATAAGGACAAAGCTACCTTGATATCGCGATGAACAATGCAGCCTTCTGGATAAGTGTGCAGAAACCAGAGACCTCTAGCACTACCAATTGCAATCTCAAGTCTTTGTATCCAGGAAAGAACTTTATCTTTACCTGTTCTTCATTTTAGTCTATTAGCTCTTCATCACCATGTGATGAAAATGATCACGAAACTGGATCAAAACAGGAAACGAGAACCTACCATATAGCCATTCTGATAAGTTACCATTGTGGCAAAGCTCATAAACCAGAAAACAATCATCTTTGTGCTCACAGAATCCTAGCAGAGCTACAAGGTTTGGATGTCTAATGTGGGATAGGCTTGTAACTTCACGGACAAATGTCTCTACATGTCCATCGTTGATTATGTGCTTAACAGCAACATGCTGCCGGTTAGACAGCATCCCTTTGTACACCTTCCCTGTGTAATAGTACAGTCACACCTTCAGATAGAGAGAAAATTCCCAAGCTCTACACATAATAAACTATGTACTTCAATCGTAATAGACAGTTCCTTTAACTAATTTCATGACTTTTATGTATTGTTTTCTAGTTGGTCATCAAATCTGAAACAGCAAGATTAATGATCACTGTAAAGGGTTGAATTTCAAGCATCTTACCAGCTATGCCTTGGCCTATCAAATTTACTTCATTGAGATTGTCTGTTGCCAAGTAAATTTCCTTAGGTGATATCCTGAGATCACTGGAGTCCTCAAAATACGAATCATATGGTCCTGTACAAAATTATATAAAAAGGTAAGCAATTTATAACTGTAATGCATATTATATAGTATATGATTATATTCTTCAAACCATCTGTGAGAAGTACCAGCATTTCCTATTGACAGGTTTCCTCCTCTATTCCATTTTCGGAAAAAGATCCATATTGATACTGCAATGATGATTATTGCAGCAAGTCCTACTAGCCCGGTGATCAGAATCATTCTACCTGTTATGTGCAAAATAGCATAAAATCTGTTAGTGCATTGTCAAATTATCGTCCTTAGTGTTTAGGAGTGGTAATGAAGTCGTCTTCAGGATTGTAATTTACTAGTCTGAAACTTTAATCAGGACCCAATTAATGAAAAAAGGGGTCATCCTTAATGCATGAAACTATCTCAGCTTTGCCAATGAACTGTTAAAAACACATAATTCAAAGAGGGAAATCAAGAATCTTATCAGTGAAGTTCACCTATGTTATGCCTGTGATGGCCACTCCTAGCTGTGTCTGCCTGTTCATTTCCTGAAACTGAGAGACTATCAGCGTTAAAAACAACTTTCACACACACTAACACATCAATCAAGAAAGGAGGAAAAAAATTGAATCAACAGTCAGAACTGCTTCAAACCTGCAACAAGATTCTGCAATGCTAGGCAATTATATATAGCCTGGACCCTTCTCCTATCATCAATCAGATTACTGGTTAATGTTATCAAAACTGCAAATCTACATAAGTTATCTTCAGAATTCAAGTCACTTCCATTGTTGGGCAATCCACCAATCTCCTCCCACCTACTTAAACACAAACTGCAAGCCTGATCATGTTCATCATCTAAATACACAAGTTTACAATCTTCAGCTAAACTGTTCAACATGCTACCAAGCTCATTAACGACATCAGCCTTTGTATAGCTAGAGCAGCCTCCATTTCCACCAATCAACTTCTGGATTCCACAGCTCAAAACACTATCATAAACATGCTTCATCGAAATTAAGCAGTCTGTCTGCTGTGTAGAATTAATGTATATCTGGCCAGTTTTATTGGCCATTTGTCCCAATGCATACAAGTACTCATCAAAAACAGGTACACAACAACTATTGTTAATGAACCCACCCCAGTTGCCTGGTGCACAACTTGAGGTATATGAAGAAGAAGAGTTTTGAATATCAAGAATGCAACTACCATTACAAGTCTGTGAAGAGATGAAAACAAAACTAAGAACAACCATAATTGTATGGAGCAGTTCTTGGTCTTTCAAGATCGGTCTAGCCATGTATGGAGGTTTTGAGATTAGTTCAATGTCAGATACATTTTGGGTACTTAAAATTGAAACTTGGGTTCTTGGAATCAGGAATTTTAGCGTAGAATCTTGAAGATGAATATTGACAAAATTGACAATTCAAGAACTGAAATGAGCATAAGCCAAATGGCAAGGTACAGTGTGGTCTATATATTACTTGCCATTTATAAGCTGAATCTGTCAAAGTGTAGTAATAAATTAATTATTGCTCGATAAATTCACCAAACAATGTAGCCGATGTTGTTCAGGCTGATTGTTCAGGACAAACACACAACACCAATGGGAAGGTTAAGTTTGCTGCCTTTGTTTTTTTAATTTGCAAAATTTATTTTTGCAATTTTAATTTTCTTCAAGTGAAGAAATTAATTCTTTACTTTTATTAAAAATTAAATAAGATATACACTTGACTTGATTGACGTAGTCATGCGGGTTCTACTTCTCTAAGACTATAAAAAAGATTAAAAAATTAATATTTTTTTAGAGGAAAATACTAAAAAGTACCATGTGGTTTCACATTTTTAAATTTGAGGACCTATAATTTTTTTTTTTTTTTGCATTTAAGTGACATATGATTAACAGTCGTTAGCAACTAAATGACAAAAGGTGAAACTCCGTTAAATCAGCCTACGTGGCAGCAGACGTGGCCATTTTTTGCACAGCTCCTCTCCTCTCTCCAACTAAGCAAAAAAAAAGCTAAAAACCCTAACTTTACATCACTCTTCACAAACACCCATCTCCTAACTCAAATAATTTTCTTTCAGCTGAGAAATCAAACCCAAATTTCTTATCTTTAACGCAATTAAAATGAATATCTATGGAATTTATGAGCAATGGGAAATAATTGAGCTACTGACCAATCGATTACAACTCAAAGCGTCACTGTAACAAGCTAAAAACGGGAAGAATTGGCACTTACCCAAGCTTGCTTGTGTGTGGAGCAACACTTTGCTTGAGGAGAAAGGTATGTCTAGCTTAAAATGGGTTGGGTTTAGGCAAATAGGTTAGTTTTAAAATGGGTTCATTCTCTTGTCCTGCACTTTCGGGTTGCTAAATGGGTTCATTTTCTTGCTTTGCCATTATCGGGTTTTAAAAATTAACACTTTTTTATTTCATTGCATGTCTTGTTTTTTGTAGCCATTAGTAAGTTCGTGAATTTGAAAATACATCACAGTGAGCATTGGGAAGTTCTGATAACATGGTTTATATTGGAGGTGAGATTATGAATTTGAAGAATGTTGATATTGATTACCTGTCAGTGTTTGAGCTGCAAGGTTATGCAAAAGATATTGGATATAAGTATAGTATGTTAATGTGGTTCAAAATATCTGGTTTAAGTGGTAATGAAAGCTATGAGGAAATAGAGACAAATGTGAATGTTAATAATATGCTAGATTACAATCGAGGTTGTGAATGTATAAAGTTTTTTTATGTTGAAGTTGATGAACCTTTAAGTGTTGATTATGGAACTGGAAAAAAGAAGTGGAGTCCAAGCGTGTCAAATGTGGTGACTCCACTTGATCTAGCTTGTTCTGATGATAGCACTAATGATTTATAAGATGATGGGGATGCTGAGGGTGATGGTAAGGGTGGGGATGGTGCTGCAGATGGTATTGATGGGTCTGATGAGAGTCAGGGTGAGGGTGTTGATGTAGCTGATGAGGGTGAGGGTATGGATGGTGATGCAGCTGGTCTGGATGAGGATAGTGACTCTGAAGATAGTGATTATGTCATGAGTGAGGTCAGTTACAGTTCAAGTGAAGTTAATTCAGAATGCAGTGAAACTAGTTGGCTATCTGATGATTTGGAAGGCAATGATGATAATATATTCGGTCATGATGGCACAAAAGACCAACGTGCAGGTGGTATGGATGGGAATGCAAATGAAAATGCAAGGGCAGGGGCTGATGCAGGGGCAGGGGGTCATGATATGGGAACTGACCTAAGAGAAGATGATTTCAAGGAATTTAATGAATAGGTTGTTGATGATGACATGGCCAGTGTGGATGGGTCAAATCATGAACATTATCCTGACTTTGATGAAGAGAAAGACATGAAGGACCCTCAACTGTGTAAAGGCATGAAATTCACAAACATGAAAGTATATAGGAAGGCATTGAAAGAATGGGCAGTGAAAAAAGGGTATGAGTATCAATTTTTGAAGAACAATTTGAAAAGGATAACAATCATTTGCAAGGAGAAATGTGGCTTCAGAATTCATGCCTCTAAGATGCAAATGTCAACCACTTTTCAGATTAAATCTTTTCAGCCCCAGCATACCTATCCAAGAGAGTCAAGTAGTAAGCTTGTTGACTCTGGTTATTTGGCTAGCAATTATCTCGAGGACTTAAGAGACAATCCAAAATGGGATGTACTTACAATGCAGAAGAAATTTCAAAAGGAACTTAGTGTTATGGTGTCATTACATTGCTGCTATAAAGCGAAGAGAAAGGCTAAGTAGATTATAGAAGGGAATAGTTTAGAGCAATATAAGCGGTTATATGAATATGCTGAAACTATTAGGAAAACTAACCCTGGTAGTGTGGTGAAAATCAAGTGTGAAAGTGTTCGTAAAGACTTATACGATGTTGGTGTCTATGGTGTTGAAAGGAATCAAGATGACAACAGAATCCCTGCCAGTGTACAAGTTTTTTAGCATATGTATATAAGGTTTAGTGCACAAAAACATGCATTTTTCTCTTGTATGAGACCATTCACAGGATTAGATGGCTGTCATTTAACCACACCAATAGGGGCCCAACTCTTATGTGCAGTAGGAAGAGATGGCAATAAGAACATATATCCCATTGCTATGGTTATTATGGATATTGAATGCAAATCTTCTTGGCTATGGTTCTTAGGTTTGCTTTTTGAAGATTTTGGATCTCCACAGGAAACAGGATGGGTGTTCATGTCCGATAAACAAAAGTTAAAACATAATGCCTTGTTCATATTAGGTTTTAGTTAATTGTATTGTTTATTATCCAGGTAGTAGTTTAATTTTTTTTGTTTAGTAATCAGGTGTTATCAAATGATGTAAATGCAGGGATTAGTTGAGGCTTTTGCACAATGGATACCCAACGTGGAGCACAGGTACTATGTTAAACACATGGATGCTAATTTCAGAAAATTATTTAGAGGATTGGATTACAAGAAAAGGCTTTGGGCTGCAGTAGGTTCAGGAACTGTGAAGGGTTTTTAAGCTTGTATGAATGAGATGAAAAAATTCAATGATAAAGCGTATGCTTGGGTCATGTCTCATGACCCTAAATGTTAGGGCATTTTTTTTTTACTCATACAAAGTGTGATACGATGCAAAATAACATCAATGAATCGTTGAATTCTTATTTGCTGGTTGGTAGAGACATGCCAATTCTCAGCATGCTTGAGTGGATTCGAAGGAAATTAATGAAGCGAATCCATATCAAGTACACTGCATGATGAAATACAAACGGAGTTGTGTCCTAACATTCAAGACAAGTTGGAGAAGTTAAAGATTGTAGATCATAATTGTTTCTGCACATCGGCTGGTGAAAAAAAGTAAAAAGTGGACTTTTACTCAACTCAATATGTTGTTGACTTAATTGCCAAGACCTTCAGCTGTAGAATGTGGGATTTATCAGGTATATCATGTAATCACTCAATCTCAGCCATCTATGCCAATAGAGAGAAGCCAAAATCTTATGTCCATGCTTATTTTTCAAAATAAACTTACATGGCTTTCTATAAGCATTCAATAACTCTTGTCCCTAGTCAAGAAGAATGGGAAAAAACTAAGCTAAATGTCATATATCCTCCCATTCCAAGAAAACCAGCAAGGAGACCTAAGAAAAAAAGAATTAGAGGTCCAGATGAACCAAGAAATCCTTACAGAGTTTCATGAGCTTGTGGGAAGATTGTTTGTGGTAATTATGGGCAAGTTGGCTATAATGTTAGGGGGTGTAAAGTTGCCATTACTGGTAAAACAGTATGGCAAAAATGTATGCGTAAAAAAATCTATGAGCAACAAACTGCAGAACATATGACATCACCCTCAACTTAGGTATATTAATATGTTATTTGATAATGTTAGTGTGCTTGAGCTTAACTGAATGCACTTGCATAATTTATAAAGTGAATGTGTGTGGCCTTGTAGAATCAGCATAAGTGAAGTACCCGAAGGCAGCCAAGTAATGTGCAAAGCTCGTCCTAACCTACTCCAACTGTTATAACAAAAGGAGCTGTAAAGGTTCATGTGCCTCTCAGTCAACCACCAGCAACAAGAGCACATGACAGTGCACCCAAGAGATAGGTTAAATCATATTCAACTAGGGAATAAAGTGGTTCACATGTTGCATCAAATATTCCACCACCAACAAGCTTCAAAAAATTCAAAAGAGCCTTTGAACTTGCAGATTTCATGGAATCGACTAGAAGATCAAAGAAGAAAATTTGAATGTTTAAATATTTTTTGCTTTTTGTCAATTGATGATATTGCTCAGCTTGTTCTGTCAAGTGATTATAAAGTCTTAGCTATTTTTGTAAATTTTGTTTAGCTTGAACATGTTGCAATATGGTTAAGGCAATGATGATAAAAACTTGTGTAATTGTGTTTGTAACTTTTGTTTACCTTGACCAAGTTGCAAGATTGTCAAGTTAATCACTTCAAAACTAGTGTTTTGTATCAAGTTACTTATAGGACTAATATATTGTCATTTTAACCATCTTCTATATCAAATTATAATTGGATTCAATAACAAATGCACAATTGGCACATAATTGTTCATGAACATAAATGCACTTTTTATCACAAATAACTATTTTCATTAGAGATTAAACAACTTACAGGCTTTTCATGCAAACCGTACATTAAACACCTAATATGCAAATCCTATCAGGCTTACATACACATGATACCTGTAAGCACCCAATTTCGGGATGACTAGAGTATGGATGCCACAGAGGACTCCGATGATTAAAATGCATTACAAATAGATCATCAGAATTTGATTTTGGGTCTCAAAGGCTTGACTGCTTCTTTTCAAGGATTTAATTGAAAGTTTTTTTATGGACTAAATTGAAAAGTCTCTTTTTCTTCAAGGATCTTTTTGTAATTAAATGTTAAAAAAAAAAGAAAAAAATTGGAAGAATTGATTTCCGATCGGAAATCCAGAATTTCAATTGGAATTCCAGATTGCTGATCGACAATCCACAATTTCAGTCGGAATTGTACAATCCCGATGCGTGAAAATCCGATTTTTTGTAATATTTATTTATTTTTCTTAAATTTAATTCGTTGAAAATTAAAATTAAAATGAGATAATAATTTAAATTATCTCGGTTTTGTTAGATAAATTTTTTTTATTATTATTATTTATCTTGTGATTATCAATCACATGAGGGAGCTTTGTGATTTAGTTTTTTTAAAACACTTTGTTAGCTAGGATTTTCATCTTATAAAAACCCAATTAACTATCCGGGAGTGGGGGGGTTTTTTGGAGGGACTAAAAGCAAAAATAATTTTTTTTTTCCTTTTTGACGTTAAAACCTGAAGAGAAACAGCTAGCTGAAAGAAAAAAAAAATCAAGTCCTGGAGGTCTATTCTGAAGCACACGGTGAAAATCACCTTCTAAGGGGCTAATCAAAATCCATCCATCATCTTTTTTTTTTCATTGTTTAATTTTACTATTGATCCAATTTTATTCGTTTTTCTACTCAATTTCGTCTTACTTTTACAGTTAAAATTGATTTTATATCAAAAGTATAATTGATTTTTTTGTTCGTTGTTTCTATTAATTTTTCTTTAGTTTTAAATTTACAACTTTAT
>CATIWM010565388.1:0-13322 GCA_949671775.1 Mallotus repandus
TATAAAGTGTCTTATACATAAGGATCCTACATTAACTAAGTTTTGAAGTAATTTCTACTTTCATCTTTTTTCAATTTCAATTTTCTATTTTCATGAATTCAATTGGGAAGTTTTCTCTCCATATGGTAAAATAACATATCCTTTACCTCAAGTTATTATTTTAATTTTAGGTTCTTAAACTTTATATTAAATGAAGATTGAAATAACTAGTCAAGTTAAAGCTAGGCAATGAGTTCGATTCTTCATATTAATAGGTGTTTTCATGATTTGCTCGAGGACAAGCAAAAGCTCAAGTGTGGGAGAGTTTGATAAGCATGAAAAATGTTTTATTTTAAGCACTTATTTGTAGAATTTTAAGTGTCTAGAGTATATGATAACATTAAATATTGGCATTATTATGTTAAAATCTTTAAAATTTAGGTTTTTAGAAGTTTTAGTAGTTTTATTTTTGTTTTTATTTATTTTTTGTTTAATTTTACTAATTTTTTTATTGAATGGGTAGGTGTGTTTAAAGTGGGATCAAAACATGAGGTACCTAAGTAAGAACTTGAGGAGGAAGTTGCATGATTGTGCATATATACATGCACGACGGTGCCTGAGCCTAGAAAAGTTACCCTGCAGAGAAGCCATTCAAGCACAGTTGTGCACACAGACTTGCATGGCTATGCATATAGACTTTCATGGTTGTGCCTAATTTAAAGATGATCTAGCCTGCCAAAGTTCAACATAGGCACGACTGTTTGCCCAGACTTGCACGACTATGCCTGATTACTCAAACTTCTAGCGATCTAAGCATGCCTAATCGTACGCATTAAGGTGCATAGCCATGTGCCTTAAGGAACCCAAAATAGGAAACTTGATTCTATGGTTTTTTTAGAAATATTGTAAATAGTGATGTTATGCCTCTTGAAGAGAGGTTGGCTAGTCTTAAGAACAATAGAGTTTTATTTTTATTTTGGAAGATAAAAAATTTTAGTTTATCTTTTGGTGACTTTTCATTTACTCAAGGATTGCTTTAAGAGCAGAAGATTGAAGTTACGATGCAAACATATTCCAAGAGAAGGAAAATAAAAAGGATTTTTTCTTTAAATTATTCTCTTTCTGCTTAATTTATTATATCATTATGTTTATGTTTGGAATTCTTAATTCTTCTTCGTTTCTTTCTTCAATTCCTATGAGTAGCTAAATTGTTAGTTAGGGTTTTTAAATTTTTCTCAAAATGAACTTAATTGGTTAAGATTCAAATCACTAAATTCTCATTCCATGATTATGATAGAATCGGTTATGCAACTTACAAGTGTGGTGAGCACAATCCTCAAATAAGGTAAAATTTCAAAAAATGTACTTGCATAACCCTTTATGACATGAAGAATTCCATTCCCAAAGGATCCATTTTGCATTTTACACGTAGCTAAAGTAAGGCAACACATAAACACACCAACCTAGGATACTCTAAATTTAAGAAAACTTACCAACTCCTAAGTTTGATGTAGACCACAATAGTTATTTATAATCTTTGATGTAGTTAGGCTTAACTCCTGAATCAAATGCTCTAGCCTCCTAAGTGTAAGGCCTCTAGCTTGAAACACCAAAGCTCCACCAAAATACCTTTTTGCTTAGATTGGTTAGATGTAAGTAGCCTTTCAAATGACCCTCACAAGACATGCACTAATTTTAATCTTTGTAAGAACTCTTAGGGTTTAATTTTCTATACGTATTTCTCTCTTTTGTGTGACTGTACACAAAACTCTCTAACCATAAAACACTTCTTAGGTTATGTATATATATCTTGACAAAGTAAACCTTAATCACATGATAAGTGTACAACTCATCATGATAAGTATACAACTTGTATACTTATCTAGTGCACGAAGAATTATGTAGAGAATTATTACATCTCATGTACTATGTCTACATACATTCTCTACACATATCAATGTGATATACACCTTATCTTTGCCATGGTCAATAATTTACACATAAGAGATAATGTATGCCTAACATGACAAATTTAACTACATCATTTGTACATGGACTTGGGCTTGGTAATTAGGCCAACACTTGGCCCAAGCCCAATCCATCTAAGGAATGGGTTTGGATTAGGTTCATAGGCTTTCTCAACATCTTAGATTAATCTTTGGTTTAAAACTCTTTTGGGCCTAAGCCCAAACAACTTGGGCCATTAATCCAAGTCCAATTAGAAATAACATATATTATTAATTTAATACTCTAATTAATATCTCATATTAATTAAGTATAAATTAATAATTAAACCCTTTGTTGAATTAGATTTTAGGATATGCTAGAATCATTGCCTAAAGCATAAATACAATTCCATTAATATTAATTAATTGATTAAACACTTTGATCAATAATTAGATTAATATTAATGGTGATTTGGTGAAACTCTTTTAGGTGTGACTTACTAGGTTCATGTCTAATTGGCAATGAGAAGATAATATCAACTCTTGATATTATTTGAAACTCTTTTCAAGTCTAAATGTGAAAATCCCAATTATACACATTTAGTTCTCGTAAGTTGTGAGTGACCCCTAGCATCGATATCACAACTACCCAATTAAAAATGAATGCATGTATTGATTCACACGAACCCTTTGATCATAAAAGCCACGCACTAAAATCCTTTTATTAGAAGGTCACGATATAGCCTTGAGTCAAGGTTTAGTCAAACTCTAATAGCTATATCATATGAGCTCATCTCAAGTTTTAATTCTTGATAAAACATAACAAATACTAGAAACACCTTTCTAGCACTGAAACTCTTTCAAACTGTGTTATGTTTGTCTTGGCCAAGAACTTATTCATCAAAAACAAACTTAGATAGCATAGGATCTTATCTCGGTTCACTCCAGGTAATGAATCCCATCTTGGCTAAGCACTCATCCCTACATTTAACCAATTAGAGCCACCACATGCCATATACACATCTATGATTAACACAAGTATGTAAGCGGTAATAAATCCTAACGACTTAAATGTGAATGACTGTGTAACCTCAGGACAAAAAATTACATGCACCATTATGACCTCAATTGTGATCGTTGACTATAAGTGAGTATCCTCACAATCACAAATCTAATGTCACTATTTGATCCACCCATCATATGAGTGTCCACATGTCTATTATGATAACTCATATCGAGTAGCATAAGGCTCACTACCTCCCACTATCAGTATCACATACTAATTAAGGAAAATAGATAGAGGTGATAGTTAAATTAATAATACCCAGATATTAATTTATCGACTACGAACATTTTATAGCAGATGTACTAAATAAATTTGTCACTCATATTATCAACTCTAGATAGTAAATTTATTTAACATTATGTTAATGGATAAATATTCAATTAAATAAACACTTTAGATAAAATAATATTCTTTATTGCCATTTAGGATACTTTACAATGTTAAATATATGTTTGGTCTTTACGGCATACCACCTATACTAACAATCTCCCACTGGCACAAGAGTCAATGAGTACAGTATCTTAGACCCATCTTCTCAAGATGTCAATCAAATTGTAGTTGCATTAATGCTTTAGTCAGTGGATCAACGACATTATCAACTGAAGCTACCTATTGCATGATGATATTGCCTTTTCCAATAAGTTCTCTGATAATATGAAAGTGTCTTTCTATATGTTTAGATTTCTGGTGAGACCTCTGTTCCTTTGCCAAAGCAATGGCTCTATTATTGTCGCAATAGAGATGAATTAGGGACTCAATAGAGGGAATAATTCCTACTTCTATAATGAGAGGAATTGGGGACTCAATAGAAGGAATAACTACTACTTCTATGATGAACTATTAGTATAGATATGCCCTAATGCCATTCTTATAATATAAAAAGACATTGTAAATTATCCATATGGTAATAAAATATTCATTTAAATAAAGTGTTTGTTTATTTGAGCATTTACCCTTTTGCATTATGTTAAATAAATTTATTATCAAGAGTTGATAATATGAGCTATGAATTTATTTAGTGCATATGTTATAAATTGTTCATAGTCGAATAATTAATATTTGGATAATATTAATTAGACTATCATCTATGTCTATTTTGATTAATTAGTATATGATGTTAATAGTCAGAGGCAGTGAGTCTCATGCTACTTAATATGAGATATTAAAATACATATTGGGTACTCATATGATGGGTGGATTGAATAATACGTTAGATTTGTGATCGCAAGGATATCTCTTATAATCAACAATCACAGTCCAGGTCATAATAGTGCATGTAGTCCTTTGAACTGAGGTGACACAGTCATCCATGATTGGTTAGAGTTTGTTACTACTTACATACTTGTGTTAATCACACATGGGTATATGGCGTGTGGTGGCTCTAGTCAGTTAAATGTAGGGATGGGTGCTCAACCAAGATGGGGTTCATTACCTGGAGTGAATCAGATTAGATCCTATACTATCTGAGTTTGTTCTTGGTGAATAAGTTCCTGGCCAAGACAAACATAACAAAGTCTGAAAGAGTTTCAGTGCTAGAATGTATTCCTAGAATTTGTTATGTTTTATCAAGAATAACTTGAGATGAGGTCATATGACACGACTATTAGAGTTTGATTAAACCTTGACTCTAGGCTGTGTCAGGATCTTCTAATGTAGGGATTTTAGTGCACGGTAATTATGACCAAAAGGGTTTATGTGAATCAATATATGCATTCATTTCTAATTGGGTAGTTATGATATCGATGTTATGGGTCACTCACAACTTATGAGAACTAAATGTGTATAATTGGGATTTTCACATTTAGACTTGAAAGAGTTTCAAGTAATATCAAGAGTTGATATTGTATTCTCATTGCCGATTAGACATGAACCTAGTAAGTCACACCTAAAAGAATTTTTCCAAATCACCCTATTTAATCTAATTATTGATTAAAGAGTTTAATCAATTAATTAAGATTAATGGAATTGGATTTTTACTTTGAGCAATGCTTCTAGCATATCATGAAATTTAATTCCACCAAGAGTTTAACTATTAAATACTTGATTAATATGAGACATTAATTAAAGTGTTAAATAAAAAATATATGTTGTTTCCTTATGGACTTGGATTAATGGCCCAAGGTGTGTGGGCCTAGACCCAAAAGAGTTTTGGCCCAAAAATTAATCCAAAGCTCATTAACCTAATCTAGGCCTATTAGTTTGATGAAATAGGCCTGGGCCAAATGTTGGCCTAACTCCAAAACCCATCAACTTAAGGCCCATTAATATGATGGAATGGGCTTGAGCCAAGTGTTGGCCCAACTAAAAGGTCCAAGTGCATTAACTAAGCCTAATTGATATTATACTCTCATTGCCAATTGGACATGAACCTAGTAAGTCACACCTAAAAGAGCTTTACCAAATCATAGTTTATATTAATCTAATTATTGATTACAGAATTTAATCAATTAATTAAGATTAACATAATTGGATTTATACTTTAAGCAATGATTCTAGCATATTATGAAATCTAATTCTAATAAGAGTTTAATTATTAATTTTATATTTAATTTATATGAGATATTAATTAAGGTGTTAAATTAATATTAATATATGTTGTTTCTATAGACTTGATTAATGCCCTAAGTTGTATAGGCCGAGGCCCAAAAGAGTTTTGGACCAAAGATTAATCTAAGGCCCATTAACCTAATCTAGGCCCAACTGTGCCCATTTGATTTATAGATTGGGCTTAGCCAATTTGTTGGCCCAAGAGTTGGCCCAATAACCAAGCCCAAATCTATAAATATATGTATAAGTCATTTTTGGCATATTAGGCTTGATATATCTCTAATGTGTAAAATGTTGACTTTGGGGCAAGATACGGATAATGGTTGTCTTAATTAGTGTAGAGAATATATGTAGTCTTAATGCATGAGATGTGATTAAATCTCTACATCATTTCTTGTACACTAGTTAGATGACTTGCACAAATTGGACAGCACTATGTCAAGGTGGCTTGCTAATGATGTGGAGTAAGAAGAGTTCAATTTGTGCACCACTATCTCTACTGACTTTCTCTACATATATCCTTAAAAGAGTTCTAAGGAGAAGTTAGTGGTTGCTTATAAAAAGAAGTAGTCAATCAATACATTAATGAGATTAATGTGTGTGTAGACAAAAGAAAAAGTGTGTAGAGATTTTGGTTAGAAAATATACCAAAAGGAAACAACATATATTCAATATATACTCAAAGTTCTTGCTTGAAGATTGAGTTAGTGCAAGTTTACAAGGGTCGTAGAGAGGTCACTTGCTACTACACTAAATCAAGGCAAGAAGTGTTAGTGATATGCCCTAGGCCAATTATGTAATGGCCATATTTTGACTTTGTCATATTTCCATTTTATTAATAAAAGAGGCATTTTTATTATTACTTGCTAATTTAAGTATTATCCTTGATTAGTTAATTCTACTAAGATCATCAAGTATGTGACTTGATAGTAAAACTCTTAGGTGATACTTGAATTCTAATCTAAATATCCCTAGTCGATTATTATTATGGAAACAATAATGAATAAAGACTAGTATAAGGTTAATTGATGATTATATTTTACTGATCATGTATATGAGATATTAAGTCAAATTCATAGGTACATATTTAGAGAAATGATGTACTGGATCAACCCACTATGAGAATACCACGTGGATTATTGTCATAGGTAATTCTCATCACAATAGTACTATTTGAGTCCTCTGACCTTAAATCACCATGGTTTCTTGCATGATAAGTTTTGTATTTTAACACATCCCTATTCCATCTTTAACCAGATGGTAAAACAGGTTGTGATTGGATATAGAATGAGTTATATGAGGGATGCGAGTGGTTAAGATGGAATTTGTCCCTCAGTTATTTTGAGAAGATATTTGTTGGGCCCCTCAATGAGTTAGATTGAAGAGAAATGCATGGCCATGCTAAAATGATAAAGAGTTATCAATATCAATCTACTTGGGATCAAGAAACAATACAATTGACCAATATAAGGATGACATAATCCATGCCCTATGTTCAATCAAGATATCATGTGATAAAAGGACTATAGTACAAGTTGCGTATCAAGTTATGTCGGATTATCAACCTTCACATAACTTAGGTGGTCATAATGTCTTGCTAGATACCAATTATGACTTGTGGGATAAAATAGGAATTTTAGGCCTACTGCCAACGTTGTGTGAACCTACAAGGTCGCACACTTAGAACAAGCCCAAAGCAGACTTGGGTTATTTAGCCTAATAATTATCTCTATGGAAGATTAAATAAATAAGTAAATAAATAAATAAAAATATATATATATATATGTATATATTTATTTATTTATTTCCTAATTTTTTTGAGGTAAGAGTTATCTAAATAAATAGGAAAGGATTCTAATTTAGAATTAGAATCAAAGTAAAAAAGGAAGTCTAATCTTACCAAAACTGTTTTGGTAAGTGGAGGTTTATGAAACCCTAAAGAGGATGGCTATAAATATATCTCATTTTCTAGGTTTAGAAAAAGCCACTCTTTTCTCCTCTTTCTTCCTCCACTTTTTTTGTGAAAAGAAAAACACATAGAGAGAAAAAGGTGTTGTGAGACAACAAAAGGTTCTAGCAGACCTACTTCACTTTGGATCACCTTGTTCGTGTGGACATCGTAGAGAGTGTGACCTTTTGGTGACATCTTAATCCGACAAAGGAATACTAAAGCTCAAGCTAGGGTGTCACCGGAGTGAACCCCCTCTCTTCCTTCCAACAATCTTGCCATTAGATCATCTTGGTGAGTGTTTGGAAAACCTCTCAATCAATCTAGTTTGAATTACATGGATCCGGGTTATGGGCTTTCATGGTTAAAGGTTTTTTTGTTTTTGCTATGTTTTGTATCATGAAACCCAATAAGAAGGTGGTTAGCAAAGCTTTGGTGTTTCAAGCTAAAGGCCTAACACTTAGGAGGCTAAGCATTGATTCAAGAGTTGAACCAAAAGATCCAAAGCTTGTAGAATACTTATGGTCTACATCAATCTCCTTAGGAGATTGTAAGTTTTCTTAAAACATAGAATTCCTAGGTTATTGCTCTTACTTGTTGTTTTGATATTTAGCTATGTGTTAAAATGCAAATTAAATCCTTAGGATTGAAATTCTTTATATGATGAAGGGTTATGTTAAGAAACAATTTTGAAATTTGCTGTACTTAGGTTTATGCTCACCATATAATTCTTGATGCCTAAGTACCATAACTGATTCCTAATAGTGGTATTGGAGCTCCTTTTTGAACTATACACATGCTAAATTGATTGATAATTGCAAGTGTTGTGATTATGATTTATGTTAGTTGTAAGTGTTGTAGCTAAACATGTGTAAAAATGGCTAAAATTGAGTCCCAAGGCTGCTCACGATCATGAGGAGCTGCCTCGGGGTCATGAGCGACTTAGAATTGGGTCAAATGACAGCATCAACCTATTTTAGAAGGGCCTGCGCTGCTCACGGTTTGCCCTCAAGACCGTGAGGAGCACTTTATGCTTAAGTTCATCTCATTTCATGCTTGTATGCTCACTTAATCAATCCTAACACGTAAGAGTTGTATTTTATA
This sequence comes from Mallotus repandus, assembly GCA_949671775.1. Lineage (NCBI taxonomy): Eukaryota > Viridiplantae > Streptophyta > Magnoliopsida > Malpighiales > Euphorbiaceae > Mallotus > Mallotus repandus. The sequence continues at coordinate 8,591 of CATIWM010565388.1, forward strand.
TGTTTTTTTTATTGTCACACATGCAAGAAGTGATCATGGACTTAGATTTCATCCTTAGTTTTGCAATAATTATTAAATTTTATTATTTCATATGTAATTAAGTGTTAATCACTTAATTACATAGTATTAGAATGTAATATTCACCTTGGGATGCCAAAGAATGATTGTAAGTCACAAGAGTTCTGACAAGGAGTATGAAGTGTTCAAGATTGAGACCTATGAAGTTGATGACGTCAAAGGCTTTTCTTAGGCCCATAGTGACAAGGCCCATAAATATGAAGCCCATATTTATTCTAAGAGTTAGAATAGGCCTAATAAAGGCCCATGATCACTTCTTATTTGTGCATTTTCATTTATATATATAATATATATACTGTAACATGCTACATGCATATGTGATATGCAAAGATGCCATGCTATGTATATATGTGATATATGCAATGAAAAATGGCTAATGTGCAATGTGAGACCTCAAAATCTTTAAAACAAATTTAGGTCTAGTCTCTCCATTGAAGCAATAACTTTTATAGTTTTGGATTATATGTATCGACTATGGACATATAGGGTGTACATGAGTTTATAGTGTTCAAATCCATACATTTCACTGATCCAAATGTGTGGACCTAACTAACGCCAAAGGCCAATAATGACAATGTGTACCTGAGGTCCGTAACATTAGGAGCCGGATTAATGGAACCTCATATAAGATGTGATGGACAAAGGTTGTCCACTTAATGAGAATTAATATTCCAAGAATGGCAATGTGTACCAGAGGGATATTAGTAACTCATTAAGAACTACATCACCCACTATAAATCCATCCCACAAGGGATTTCTGTTTCCTACTTTGGAAGTGTAGGATTCGCTAAGTTAGTGGGACGCCATTATGATTAAAGACCAAATCTAATGGTGAAAATAATAAGAACTAATTAATCTTGTTATCTTTTCATAAATTGATAATATGAGATCACCAAACCCACTATCAGTCATACTCGACCAACATAGGCTCACAGGCCCTAATTTCATTGATTGGCTAAGGAATTTAAAAGTTATTTTAGCTTCCAAAAAAATACTATATGTATTGAATCAAAGCCCACTCGACCTCTTCCTAAAAAAGCTACCTAAGAGGAGCGTGATACTCTAGATAAATGGAACAATGATAATTTGCAAGCATGATGCATAATGTGGGCTACTATGAATACTGATATCCATCGGCAACATGAGAAGTACACAAATGCAAAAGAAATCCTACTTCACCTACAAGAGTTGTTTAGTGAACATAGTAGGACCACCATATATGAGATATCAAAGTGGTTATTTCATGCTAAGATGAAGGAAAGTGAGGATGTAGGAGTCCATGTAAACTCCATAATTATATCAATAGAGGAGCTAGAGAGCCTAGACTTTACTATGGACTTCCATCACCAAGTGGATTTTATCCTTCAATCCCTTCCCAAATCTTTTGGGCAAACCATTGCAAACTTCCATATGAACAAAATAGAGTGCACTCTTGCGGAGCATTTGAATATGCCAGTAACGGCTTAAAAGGCTATCCAAGGTGGTAAGGGGAAGGAGGTTGCTCTTATTGCCTCTTCTAGTAAGACTAAAAGGAGGCAATAAGAAAAAGAAAGGCAAGACAATTGTTGTCAAGCCTACATGTGGCATAGCAAAGAATAAGGGCAAACCAAATGTGAAGGAAGATCAAGGCAAAGGAAAGTGTTTCCATTACCAAGGTGAAGGACATTGGAAGAGGAATTATCCTAAGTTCCTTGAGTTTCTCAAGACAAAAGAAAAGGGCAATCAAGGAGAAAGTGAGACTTTCTCTAAGTTATATGCTTCTAAATGGTCTAAGAGCTCATCTAATGCATGGGTATTAGATACCAGTGCTAGTTCTTATATTTTATCATCCTTACAGGATCTAGCAAGTGAGAGAAGGTTGAGGCCTAATGAAGTAACCTTAAAGCTTTACAATTGAGCAAGTGTTGTGGCCAAGGCTATAGATCTACTTCTATGGATCTATATGTTCATGTTTTTTTATTGAATGATGTATTATATGTACCTAATGTCTATAAAAACATTGTCTCTATTTCTAGTTTGACTAGAAAAGGTTATGAGTTCCTTTTTAAAAGAGACATTTGTAATATTTACTTTGGAAGTGAAATAATAGCCATGGGTTATTTAATGTATGGTTTATATTATGTTGATAATATTTCCAATAACAATAAGCCTCAAGTTAATATGAGTAATGAAAATGTAATGCTAATTGAAAATGGCTCTAATTCTAAATATCTATGGCACTTGAGATTATGTCACATCGGGATAGGATCACAAAGTTAGAAAGGATAGGAATCTTGAGAAATCTTGAATCCACATCCAATCTGACTTGTGAGGCTTCTCTTCAAGGCAAGATGACTAGATCACCATTTGTTAGACAAATGGAAAGAACCAAGGATGTGTTGGAAATCATACATAGTGATGTATGTGGACCATTTTCTGAAATTGCTAAAGGTAGTTCCTGCTACTTTATAACTTTTATAGATGATCTATCAAGGTTTGGGCATTTGTTTCTTATGAAGAACAAAAGTGAATCCTTTGAAAAGTTCAAGGAATTCAAAGCCTAAGTAGAGAATCAAACTAGGAAAAGTATTAAAACTCTAAGATCATATCGAGGAGGTGAATACCTAAGTACCAAGTTCATTGAGTTCCTTAAGGAACATGGCATTATATGTCAACTCACACCGCCTAGAACACCTCAATTAGATGGTGTGATTAAAAGGCAAAATTGTACTTTATTGGATATGGTAATGTTCTATGATGAGCTATACCGATCTTCCTATTTCACTTTAGGGTTATGCACTCCAAATGGCCTACTGCATCCTTAATCGTGTTCTATCCAAATCCGTTTCTACTACACCATATGAGATATAGCATGGTAGAACACCAAGTCTTAAACATGTTAAGATTTAGGGATGTCCAACTTTTATCAAAAGGCTAAAATCAGATAAGTTGGACGTGAAATTGATTAAAGGAAGGCTTGTTGGATATCCTAAAGATAGTTTAGGGTATTATTTTTATCTTTATATTGAACAAGTTATTGTTGTAAGCAGAGATGCTATTTTCCTTAGGAAAGAGTTTATAAAGGAAGATGGCAAGGGAAGGAAGATAATGTTAGATGATGAGTCATCTAGAGAAGCCCAACAAATTAATCAGATGGATATTGATCAACCCGAAGAGCCTATTCCAATTGAGAATGTCATCACACTGACTCCTAGAAGGTCTAGTAAGGTATCTCATCCTCCGGAGAGATATGGCCTTCTTCATAATGTGCAAGAGTTGCATGTTCATGAAGAAAGCATTCATGTTAATGATCCTACTACATATGAAGAAGCTTTATGTGATAAAGACTATATATAGATTGAGGCAATGAGAGCGAAAATAGATTCCATGTATGCAAACCAAGTTGGATACTTGTTGATCCTCCTAAGGGTATTGTACCCATTGAGTATAAATGGATCTTCAAGAGAAAGATTGGTGTAGATGGAAAGGTAGAGACCTATAAAGCTAAGCTTGTAGCGAAAGGGTTTCGCCAAAGGCAAGGAGTCAACTATGGGGAAACCTTCTCGCCAGTAGCCATGCTTAAATCCATTCGGACTCTTCTAGCTATAGCTGCACACAATGATTATGAGGTTTGGCAAATAGATGTCAAGTTGTTGATAAAGCACCTTGTTGTCACATTCCAGACAAAAGACCTACTACGATCATGCATATCATACATAACAAGCATACACTTACATACATTTGTTGTAAAATACTTGCTTTTTATGAGGTATGATTATATAAATACTCTACTACTAACATTCAAAACTATTATTGTAAAAGTGCAGGAAAGGAGTCAGAGTCTAGAGAAGTGAAAATAAGAGGAGCGATACTATCAAGTGGTACTTACAAAAGCTTTATCTTGGTAACCTTAAAGAATTGGATAGAAGGCTGAAGCTCCTCAGATTCATCATTTATTTCCAAAAGTATCATTTGGAGCATTATCCAAAGCATCACCTAGAGCCTCAACAAGAGGAGAGCCTACTCCTACAAATTATGAAATCAATAACATGGGAAAGAGTGATGACAAGCGTGCTTTAGATGGATCAATAAGAATCTACTCTAAAAGATGCTCTTGAAAAAACCTTTAGAGAGTCTCTCTCAACTCCTATCTAGTCAGAACAAAAATCCTAGTCAGAAGGTTCAGTATACCAGCAATACACATCTTGGCCCTAAAAGGGGATAACAAGAAAAGGAATGAACCCCTTTGTCATAGCATTAATGAGGATGATAGAAAGATAAACTCAACCTTAGGCCATAACCTTAAAGGTGGAGTATCACGACGCTTATGATCAGAAACAACATCAACATAATCAAAAAAGGAAGAATGGAAAAGAACACATTACATTATGACAAAATTTCTTTAACTACAAACAGACTAGACTAACTTATGGTATTTTGTGCAGGAAAAATTAAAAAGAATAAAGAAGGAGAAAGGAACCAGTATAACAGTAAGAATGGGCAAGATAGCTGATGGTATTTCCGCAAGTATACAGATTCGTACAAGTAGTAATTAAATATCGATCCCACAGAGATTGCAAATTGACTATTGTAATACTAATTGTATTTGTTTGTTTAAACAACGAAAAAGATATTTTAAATGTAAATTAAAATAAACAAATTAAAACTCAAAAAT
>CATIWM010565499.1:0-15770 GCA_949671775.1 Mallotus repandus
ATATATATATATATTTCTAAATATTGCTTATTAAATTTATTATGCTTGCTTAATTAAGCTATTTCCTATTTTATTTTAATAAGAAATAAGTCTTGCTTTTAAATTGGCACATACATGTGTATTTTATTTAATTACCAGCCAAGGTAAATATTTGAGATAAATATTTCTAGTATGTATCTAAATTAAGCATAAGTATTAATGTTAATTTGTGAAAGATAGATAAATATTTAATAGCATAAATATTTTGGTACTTTCTAAATATTTTCTAGACCTCTTGTTTAAGAATTAAATTTTCGGTGAATATTAATTTCTAAAATGCTAGTTAGCTTGATGTATTTATTTCGGGTGTGCTGAGAAAGCTACTCTAATACAAAGAGACAAACCTCTAAAGGAATTAATCTGCAGAATGCTCATTTCCAAGCTACTATTTTCTGAATGAGCAAAATTCTATAATGAGCAGCTATGAGAACCATTGTACGAGTTTAATATAGAGCATATCTCTATTATCAGAATATGATATTTGATTAAAAATATTTTTATGTGGTGACTGTTATGTCAAGTTTTGTCAAGGTGAAATGACAAGTAATTGTCTGAGGATTTTAATTATAGTTTTCTATATAAGACTGTTATGAGATAAGTCGATTATATTGACTAATAAATAATAACTATCTTGGGGATAGCGCATAAATTCATTATGCCTTTGGGGTGAATTTGTGAATTTATGTGGTTAACAAGTATGCATACTGAATTTATAAGTTAATATGCTCTGAGAAGGAGTTATATTTTATTTCGCTCTGAGAAGGAGTTATATTTCATTTTTGCTCTGACAAGAAGCTATGCAATTATTTTCTCCGAGAAGGAGTTAACTAAAAACTAGTATTTTCAAAATACAATATATTTATTAAGGTGTCATGTCTTGTACGTGATGTTCAAGCCGATAATTAAATTATCTAGACATGAGTATTTGTGCTCTAATGCTCATAATTTTTACATTTTGTAGAATATGTTCAGAATCATATCTTATGAAAAGATGCTCAGAATTAAATTATGTGAAACCTTTAGAAATACAGAAATAATATTTTTGACATCTGTTAATTGATAAATGATGTTTAATATATCAAACCATCCTTTGAACTGCGAATAAAATTTTATGCAATTACTCTACTGCTATTATTTCTCTATTAATGATCTATTCCATATTCAATATTCTCGTTATATTTTTCTTAGTTACTCACTCACTAGGTAATTTCCTTACAAAATTACTCACACTCACTTTTTTGTATATTTTTCAATTTAGGCTACGTATATTAGTTGTGTAGCTAGAGATTTCAGATGGTAGTGCAATGGACCACCATGACTTACGAGGTTTCTGAGATAGAGACGAGGGTGAAGTATGTCATATGTCATGACACATATGCTGAGTTTGCTTTTAGGGTTACTATAGAGCTTATTGGAGTGTATGTGTGTATTACAACTGTTAGAGAGGAGTATATGGATTCTGGGTGTACCATTATCCGAGTCATTTATGACACTAGCACTGGAGTTCAGGTCTCTCTAGCTTGGATATGAGTTGGATATGATGAGATCCACGTTTGGCTTTTTGCTGTTGGCGTAGCTTATTTCCCCCTTAAACGGTGTATGATGTATTTCTTTTTGGTTATATATGGAAAGGGGTTGAGTCCTACTATGGCCTACGATGTGCTAGAGGATGAAGCATATTTAGCATGCTTGGTGCGAGGTGCTTAAGAGAAAGGGTTATCGAAATACTTATGTGTATTTCATTTAACTTGTATTTTTTATATAACTCATCCTCATGTGTTGTATTTAAGGATGTTAATGTTTAAGGTGAAAGGTGTCACAACCCAACCCAGGAGTTATGACCGGTGCTAGGGAACGGGAATTCACACGAATCTGGAACCCGTATCAAGCCTTAAATACATAATTAAACATTGAACAAACATATAAAAATACCTCAAAATTAAAACTACAATTATTGCCCAACCAAGAACTAACAAAATTCTCAATCAATAAAATAATATAATAATTTCTCAAATCACCAAAATATTTCATAAAAATATTAAAAAAACATATATTTTCTAAATAAATGATAATATTCTATTTTTAATAATATTTTGCTAATAAAATTCATAAATGGAATAAAATTTCATTTTACAATTAAATTAGCATAAATTGCAAATAATTATTAAAATCACTTATTAATATTATAAAAATAATAAAACACTCATTTAGCTTAAAAATAACAAATAAGTTTATTTTCCATATATATTTTCCTAAAATTATCACTAATTAACAATTAATTGAAAATAACTATAAAAATTATTTTTCATACCTTTATTAATCAAAAATAGTCTAAAACTGAATAATTAACAACAATTTCAATTAAAATAAAATAATTTGCTAAATTCCAATAATTTCCTAGAATTTACTAATAATTAGCTAAAAATAGTAAATTATTCATAAAAATTATTTTAATAGTATTCAACATTCGAAAACTGTCCAAAACATAATAATTAACAATAATCTCAACCAAAATATAAAAATTACTCATTTATACTAATTTTTCCAAAAATTCATTTTTCACATAAACCTTTGAAAATTCATAATAAAAATTCTACACATAATTTCAATAAAAATTTCTTCACAAAGATTGTTTAAAATACAACAAAGAATTTATTAAAAATATAAAAATTTTTCGACTCGGGACTGTCCGGAACAGTACGTGAACAATAACCCGAACCCGAAAAAATTCAAGATTTTCAGAAAAATAAATAAAAATCATCTTTAGATAGCTCACAATCTCTACAACAATTAATCGCAAAGCAATTATATCAAATAAAATCAAATTCAAGCTCAAATTAACCAAAAACTAAAAATATTAAAAATTGAATTATTAAAAAATGGAGTAGTTACCGGAGTCGAAACTTGAAACGGTTTGAAAATTTGAGAAGCCTTGAGGATGATCTTCCAATAGAGACAAACATCGCCAGCTGAGGTTGCTGGAATCATCACCGGAGAGGAAAAGAAAATCCGGCCAAAACTTAAATAAACGGGAGAGAGAAGAGAGAGGACGTTGCCGTAGCTAAAGGAGGACGCCGACTGGTGCTGCTGTTGGCGGTCCAGCGTGTGGCTGAGCAGTGATGGGTGAGGGTGGTGGTTGATAGTTGTGGTGGTGGTTTAACGTGAAAGAAAGAAAGAAAGAAGAAGAAGAAGAAAAAAAGGAAAAAAATGATTTTTACATGTTTTTGTTTTTCAAAAAGTATAAAAAGACAAAAATTAAAATAATTTAAAAGTAAAATATCTCTATTTTCTATTATTTCCTCCAAAATACAGACACACACACACACACACACATATATATATATATACACACTTAAAAATTTTAAAGTGTATTAAAAAATACACTAAGTCAATAATATTAAAATAATTTTTGACAAAATTTCAAATTTACTTTTACTAATAATCAGATATCATAAATTAAATTAAATTAAATAATTATTAACACTGAAAATCCCATAATTTAATTTTATAATTTGTCAAAAATTCAGGTTATAACAATAGGACACCTAAGATATCAAATACTGCTTGCAATCGTTTAAAATTTATGGGAGTTAGCTATTGTATTTTATATTATGTTATCTTAAATTCAAGTGATATTTGCATAAAGGCTGTTGAGAGATTGATTGTGTACGTAGCACTACTCTCTGATGGTATCGACATCCATAATGAGATATTATATAGTAGTACTAGGGGGGTGTTACATTATATTTTGGTATCAGAGCAATTCTGTAGACAATAAGAAACACTAGTTTAGGAGGATAATAATTATGAATTTGAGGTTGATGGCAGGCGATATTAAAGTATTTGATTTTGAAATTCAGGATATTGATAGATGGCAAGGATTAGAGGTGGTCGTATAGCAGATTGAGGTCATGGTTGAGGCCGTGGTAATGGTAGAGGTAGAGGCCTAAGTCGAGGATGCGAACCTAGTAGAGAGAATCTTATAGAATGGGCTAGTCATTCGACTAGGAATTAAGCATCACAACGAGAATTATCTTTATCATCAGTGTCAGTAGGTAGTGATGATAAATCATTAAATGCTCGTATGGATAGCCAACAAGGTAGTTCAATACCGGCAGTGTTTGCATCAATCTTTGAGAATGCGCCTAGGAGAGCATGTAATAACTATCAACTACAACCGCTTGTAGAGCAGGTGAATGTGCCAAACCCACAAACACCACCAGTAGTACATATAGATACTACTGACTTGGCATGCATAATGGCAACTTTGATGGCTGAAAAAGAAAAGTACAAGAAGCTAGGAGATATTATTAAACATGCCAAGAAATGTGGGGCATATGATTTTTACGGTACGTTAGACCCTGGTCAAGCTGACAAGTGGGTCAAGACAGTAGATAAAGCCTTTACCACATTACAGTTAACAGATGAAGAGAAAGCCAAGAATGTATATGGCTTAATATTTGATAAAGTTGATGAGTGGTTAACTCAAATTAAGAATCTATATGGAGAAACTTTTACTTGGCAAGTAATTAAGGAGGAGTTTAAGAAGGAATACTTGACTGAAACATACCAAAAACAAAAGAATGTATCTTTTGTGAGCTTTGTGCAAGGTTCTATGACTGTTAGAGAGTATAATGACAAGTTTGAGGACTGGTACAAGTATGCTAAGGATGCCTATCCCACTAAGGAAATGAAAAGTGAGAAATTCTGAGATGGATTGCATATTTCTTTACGTGGGAAGTTAAATCTTTATACTGGCACATCTTTTAGAGGTTGGGTTGAGAAAGCCATGGAGCAAGAGAGATTGGATAAAGAGTTGGAGATTGCAAATTGTGCCAAGTCTCAACATCATGAAGGAAGTACTTAGCAGTATTGGAGGAAAAGTAAAAATAAGAAGTCAAGATTTTTCCCATGTTCAAGGAACAACATTAGGACAGGAATAAATAACAGGCCTCATGGAAGTGGTACATATATAAGATAACCAATGGCACTGCCTAGGCCAGTTAATGCTCAATTTGAGAGAAGTATTGTTCCTTTGTGCAATGTGTGCAATAAGAATCACTTTGGTAACTGTAAGAATAGTGGAGTGCAATATTATAAGTGTAATGAATTGTGATGCTATGCTCGTGAGTGCCCAAAGAAAGTATTGAGAGAGCAATTGGTTCAAGGCTTAAATGCTCCAAGGAATGGTAGAGCTGGAAGGCCACAAAATCCAGCTAGACTTGCAGATGTTCAAAGTGAAGCAAGATGAATGGCTTTACCATCCCAAAATAGAGCTATTGGACAAGCAAATGCACCTGGGAATGTGCAACAGGCAAGAGCATATGCAGCGATGGAGCATGATGCCGAGAATGTACTGGATGCGATAACGGGTATGACTTATATATCAATAAATTAGCACGTATTTTGATTGATCCTGGTGCCACTTTCTCATTTATGTCATCTGCATTTGCCATGCATAATAATATTAAGTCCTATGGTAGAATACATCTTATAATTATGAGTATGCCAATGGGAACGAGTGTAATTTGTGCGTCAGTTATCAAAGATGTCTCTGTGAAATTGGGAGAAGCTGAAATAAAGTGGAATTTTATACCATTGCCAATTAACAATTTATTATTATACTTGGCATGGATGGTCTGAGTCAATATCAGGCAAATGTGAATTGCTATGAACAGAAAGTAGATTTTAAAACGGAAGATGGTAAAAAAATAAGTTTTGTGGGCAAAGGTAAAAAAGCAACCACTAAGATTATATTAGCTATGACAATGATGAAACATTTAAGGAAAGGTTGTAAAGCTTTCCTAGCTTCTGTGATAGATAAAAGTAAGGAAGAGGTGCAAATAAAAGAGTTACCTATGGTGAATGAATTTGAGGATGTATTTCTGGAAGAACTGCCATGTTTGCCGCCTGAAAGGGAAATTGAATTTGAAATAGTAATGTTATTAGGTACAACACCTATTTCCCAACCACCATATCGAATGGCTCCAGCTGAACTAAAGGAGTTGAAATTGCAATTGCAAGAGTTATTGGATAAAGGATTTATCCAACCTAGTTTTTATCGAGTTATTGGATAAAGGATTTATCCAACCTAGTTTTTCTCCTTAGGGTACACTTATGCTGTTTATGAAGAAAAAGGATGGATCTTTGCACTTGTGCATCGATTACAGACAGGTAAATAAGGTTACTATTTAAAATAAGTATCCTCTACCAAGGATTGAAGATCTATTTGATCAATTACAAGGAGCGGTAGTATTTTTGAAGATAGATTTGAGGTCTGGATACCATCAATTGAGAATTAAGGAGTCAGATGTTCCTAAAATTGCTTTTAGAATGCGATACGGACATTATGAGTTCTTAGTAATGCCCTTTGGATTGACAAATGCACCAGTTGCATTTATGGATTTAATGAACCGAGTATTCAAGCAATATCTAGATAAGTTTGTAATCATGTTCCTCAATGATATTCTTGTGTATTCAAAGTCAAAATAGGAACATAAAGTACATTTGAGAACAGTGTTATAAATTTTGAGAAGTAAACAATTGTATACCAAATTCAATAAATGTGCATTTTGGTTAGAAAAAGTTGTATTTTTAGGATATGTGATATCTGTGGAAGGGGTATACATTGAACCTAATAAAGCTATTGCAATTGTGAACTGGGAGCCACCTAAGAATGTGATGGAAGTGCGAAGTTTCTTACGTTTGGCAGGATATTATAAGAGGTTTGTTCATGATTTCTTAATAATTATGTCTCCTTTGACAAAATTATTGAGAAAGAATGTGAAGTTTGACTAGACTCAAGAATGTCAACAAAGCTTTGAAATCTTAAAAGACAAGTTGATTACTGCACCAATGTTATCATTACTAGTTGAATGAGGCAAATATGTGGTATTTAGTAATGATTCACGATAAGGACTTGGTTAGGTATTGATGCAAGATGGGAAGGTGATTGCTTATGCATCAAGGAAACTAAGGCCCCATGAGCAAAATTATCTCACAGATGATTTGGAAATAGCTGCATTAATTTTTGCATAAAAAATATAGAGACACTATTTGTATGGTGAAACATGCCATATTTTCACCGATCATAAAAGTCTAAAGTATATCATGAGTCAGAAGGAATTAAACTTAAGGCAAAGAAGGTGAGTGGAATTGTTAAGGGATTATGACTGCACTATTGAATACCATCCTACTAAAGCCAATGTGGTGTCAGATGCACTCAATTAGAAATCAATAGGAAATCTGTATTATGTATGTGCAATAAGAGTACCGTTGTTGATAGAACTAAGGAGTCTAGGTGTGGACTTCACTTTAGATGCTTTAGGAAGTATTTTGGCTACTTTAAAAGTAAGACCACTACTTTTGGAAAGAATTATTCAACCACAAATGACTGATAATGAAGCGAAAAAGTTACGAAAAAAAATTAAAGATGAAAAGAAGAAGGAAGTGACTTATGACAGTGATAGGATTTTAAGATTGGGAAGGAGAATATTTGTTCTGAAGTTGGATAACTTTAGAAGATAAATTTTGGAAGAAGCTCATTGCTCTGGTTATGCAATGCATCTAGGCAGTACAAAAATGTATAGAACTCTAGGGATGAAGAAAGACATAACAAATTATGTTTCTAAGTGCTTGACTTATCAACAAGTAAAAGTTGAGCACAAGCATCCACATGGTTTGTTACAATCTTTGCCTATACCAGAATGGAAATGAGAACATATCACAATGGACTTTATAGTTGGTATGCCAAGGACTCAGCAAGGAAATGATGTTGCATGGTAGTTGTAGATTGAATGACTAAGTCGCACATTTCTTGCTAATCAAGATAAGTTATAGTCTGAACAAGTTGGCAAAATCTTACATTAAAGAAGTGGTAAGATTGTATGGGACACCAATATCAATTGTATCATATCGAGACCCGAGATTCACTTTACAATTTTGGCCGAGTTTACAAGAAGCTTTAGGTACTAAACTAAAATTTAATACTGCTTTCCATCACTAAACAGATGGACAATCAAAAAGAACTATACAAGTGCTTGAAGATATGTTAAGAGCCAGTGCTCTAGACTTTGGTAGAAACTGGGATAAGCAAGTGCCACTAATAGAATTTGCTTATAATAATAGTTACCAGAGAAGTCTAGATATGGGCCCATTTGAGGCTCTGTATGGAAGGAAGTGTAGGACACCAATAAGCTGGGAAGAGGCAGGAGAAAGAAAATTATTGGGTCCAAAATTAGTTCAGATGACCTCTGACAATATCCAACTGGTTCGAGCAAATCTCAAAGTGGCTCAAGATAGACAGCGAAGCTATGCAAATTTTAAGTGAGCTGATATTGAATATCATGTGGGTAATAAAGTATTTTTGAAAATATTGCCATGGAAAGGTGTAATTAAATTTGGGAAATAAGGGAAGTTAAGTCCAAGATTTATTGGACAATATGAAGTAGTTGAGCGTGTGGGACCCATAGCCTATCGATTAGCCTTACCACCCGAGTTAATTGGTGTGCATGATGTATTCTATGTCTCAATGCTGTGAAGGTATATAAGTGATCTCTCACATATTTTACAAGAGCAACTAGTGGAATTGAAAGAAAATTTGAGCTATGAAGAGGAGCCTATAGCTATTTTAGCTACAGATAAAAAAATGCTGAGAAATAAGATCGTTCCAATAGTCAAGGTACTATAGAAAAATAATCTCGGGAAGAGGCAACGCGGGAAAGAGACGAAGATATTACACAACAATATCTGAACATGTTATTTTCAGTTATTTCATAAGGTAAGCATGTTATCCAAATTTTGAGGATGAATTTTATTTTAGTGGGGAAGAATCGTCACATCCGATCCCTTAACGTGCAAATTTGAAGATTTATTTTAATTAAATAATTAATTAAGTCCAAAATTGATGAAAAAAATAATTGGGAGGGCTTAATTAAATTGAAACAAAAGAAAAAAGGATTTAGAATTAAAGGAAATTAAGTTAGAAAGGGTGTAATTGAAGATGGAAGCAAGACTTAAGGGTGTTTCTGCAAAAAAGTTGTTGTGGTCTCAAGAAAGTTACATGCATATTAACACATGTCACTTGCAAATAAATCATAAAAATAAAATAATAAGAAGCATTAATTAAAGTAATATTTGGTATAAGGTGGTGAGGTGTCAAGCTACATACAAGCTTCATTTTATTCATTAAGACATTTGAAAAAAAAAAGAAGAGAGAAAACTCTTCTCTGCGTGAAGAAGTGAAGGGTGTGAGAGGGAGAGAGAGACCAGAAAGAGAGCTCAAGTTGCTTGCATTCAAATGGAGAAGGGTTTTATAACTTTGATTCTTCTCTAGAGATAAGAAATCAAACTTAAATCACTTAAGAAGTTAAAGATCGAGTGAGCAAAATCAACATAGAGTTAAAAAAAAGGGAATAAGAGCTTTGAGTTTCGAGTAGGATCAATGAAGTATTGAGGTAAAAATCTTTGAACAATTATAAGGCTCATTGTAGATTATGTAAGAGACTAAATTATAGCTGCATGCATAGAAATCTAAGTAGAGAATTAGAACTAAATTCTTGAAGATTGTATATTGTAAATGTTGAGTTTGAGATAAGACTAAGAAAATCTTTATGAATGGTGATTATGAGCTGTTTGTGGTCCAAAAAAAGAGTCTGTTAAAGCAGTGAAAAGATAAAGAGGAAGCTAGCTTTGTTTGTGAGTTATTTTCACCGATCCTTGTTGCAAATTTTGATTCTTTGATTCTGCTAATTTTTGAGTTTCAGTGTTGCTCATGCTTACGATGTCTAAATACTTAGTTTGGCTCTTTTGCTTAGGTTAAATGTTGAGTTATGTTTCATTCTTATATCATTGAACTTTGAATATCCCTTGGCTTGAGCTATGTTGCTTATTTAAATAAAATTCCTTTCAATTTTAATTGCAATTAACATGAGAATTCATTGTCTTAAACCATCTAGTTGTTAACAAAGTAAATTGATGTTGTGTTGTATCCAGTTTAATGTGCAGATATGATTTCAAAATAGTCTTGAAACTCACTTGTTTCGATGTTACATCTTTGAAAAATTTCATAGTTCAATTCCCATTCGAAACAAGTTGATTTAATCCTCTTATTTTGCTAAAAATTATGCAGCTTTATTAACTTGTTTGCTACTCATTTCTATTGAAAGAAAATGCAAAAATAAGAGAGAGCTTAATTAACTTCAAATTAATGTTTAAAACATATATGTATAAGTGAAAATAAAATAGGTGAATTGCTGCTGAAGTTTGATTCTTTTTAAGGAGTCATCTATTTTTATATTATAACCTTGGACATTTAGTTAATCAATTATCTTCGAAGCATGCTACATAAAACCTCTTGTTTTGCCAAAAATTA
The DNA here is from genome assembly GCA_949671775.1 of Mallotus repandus. Taxonomy (NCBI): domain Eukaryota; kingdom Viridiplantae; phylum Streptophyta; class Magnoliopsida; order Malpighiales; family Euphorbiaceae; genus Mallotus; species Mallotus repandus. The sequence goes on from CATIWM010565499.1 coordinate 10,412, forward strand.
TACAGCTCTATTATTTTGTTGTAGTAATCAATTTTTTGTAGAATTTTAAGTGCTATGATAGTAGAAATGCTACAGATGTATGTGACCAAAATGTTAAGAAAATCCAGCAAGAATATCCATTAGAGAGGGGGATAAAAATTTCTTTACTTGAGTTAAAGCATTTACATTTGAAACAAGATTATGGATTACTAAGTTATAATCCTATTTTGAACTCCATAAGCTAAGCAAATAAAAAGGTTTGAAATTGTAACTTAATGATTAACATAGTTACATTTGACTCTTAGAACTTTGTTGAGTTATTAATTTATTAATGGTTTGATTTAAACCCAAATTATTAATCTTGAGTTATTAATTTATTAATGGTTTGGTTTAGTTATTGGCATTAATTTATTTTATTTTACCAATTGAAAAATCTATATCTTGAATTAAAATTCCAGAATTTAAAGTGTATTTAATTTGTAATAAGCTATAATGATATAAATAATGCTATATTGAGTTCAGTTAAGTTTTACATATCTTATGTTAGAATGATGAGCAAAATTTATTATCATACATCAAATTTTGACTGTCCCCAAAAAGGTCCAATGATGAAAACATCTCTCTGAATATGACAAGTGTTTGTTCATTCGTACGACCTCTGAAGCGTGTCGAGAATCTGAAAAGTTTGAACCAAGAAAAATCAACCTCCGAATCATTAAGTTGCACCCCTATTTCATGAACTACAAATAATCAGAGTGGTAAGTCACTCGTTTTAAGCAAACGTTGCTCAAATGAGCAACTCATCACACTGGTGTTCGACTCATGAGATTGAAGTTTAACTTTGTGAAAATTAGAAGTCAATTTTGACAAAACCAACATAAAAAACACGTCTGTAAGCCCTTAAAACTTTTGGAAGTGACCTTGAAATAGTGCGTGTAACTCCGAGAAGTAGCGCATGATCACACCCGAACACATTTTGCTCATGCATGAAAATGGAAGCCAATTTTGACAAAGTGAACCTCGAAAACACGTCTAGAAGGTCTAAAAACCCTAAAAAGAACCTCTAAAATAGTATAATCAGAGCCCGGGAAGGCCGCGTGATGCGTCCAAGAGCGCGTGATCACGCGGCTGAGCACGTGATCATGTGCCCTAGGGTGAGATCATGCGTTCCAAGGGCGTGATCACGCATCCCAAAGGCATGATCATGGGCATTTTCTTTATTTTTCACACATTTTGGGGCACATTTCCCTATAAATAGGGGTCTCAACCTCTCATTTTGACAAGGTTAAAGTCGAGAAAGAGAGGGCAAGAGCTAAGAAGCAAAGGCAAGAGCCTAGGAAACACTAGCAAGAGCCAAGAAGGAGAAAAATGCAAGAGCCACACACACACTAAAACACTATTGAATTGGAGGTTTAGGAACCCCAATCATACACTTTTAGCCCACTTTCTACATTTCCATAGGATTTTTAGACAACTTTTGCACCAAACCCACCCTCATCTTTGTCAAAGCACGCTTCAAAGGTATACAAATTTGCATTACACATGTAATTTTTAACCTCTCGATGAGGAAAGCTTGAAAATATCTTGAAGCTAAACCTTCAAAAACACCAAACAAGCTCAGTCGAATCTGAGGACCAAACAATCATTTTTGCAGGTTTATTTACTGTCTTGCATTATTATTTTATCGCCACCAGTAGTTAAGAAATTATTGTGATTGTGTGATGAGATTGGCAATTTGCATGCTGATTGAATAATCTCTGCTTTGTTTTGCTCATAATTAATCATCATTTTGCATCAATATGCATTCAATAAATACAAAAGCTCCTTATCTAAGCTAGAGCTTCAATATTGCAGTCTAATGATGCAATCATCATTAATTACTATTTACCTTATCAGTTAGAAATGCTTTGTAATAATTCCTGCTAGAACATAAACTACGTGCATCTGTTTAGTCATTCATGATGCAACAATCATCTCCATTATACTTCTATGTTGTCCAAGTTGATGAATAGATGGAATTGCACATAGTTGTGTTAACCTCTGTTTTGTAGGTGTATTCTAGATTAGGACTAGATTTACATTTTCGCACCTTTTTATCTTTCATATGTATTTACTAGGAAAGCCTTGTAAATAATTATGCTGAATTTCTCATACTTTCTGTTATTATCAACGTGCTTATGTAAGTGCATATATATCAACTGTCATTACCGAAACTAGGGTGTTGTGGTAGCCATATATTGAGTATCAAAATGAGAAATAGTCAAAAAGTAGATGAGATCTCCCAGGCTCAAAATCTCTACTGGGGATGATAGTCGTTGAGTGACCCGATGCCATCCCTTCCCTCTTTTCCTGGTTTTCTAAAAACTAGGTGGTGACTCCAAACACAAAGCGTCTCGGATCCCCCCATGACCAAACATTTGTCCTTGTCCCGTAAATGGAACGGATGTTGCCGTGTCTCTCGGAATCACTATATTTTAACAAAAAAAATGAAAAGGTCGCTCACAGTGGCGACTCCACTGGGGACTCTGGTTAGAGAGATCAATTCAAAAATGACTATTTATCATTACATTGCATTTCCACTACAGAATCACACATGCACCCTTGGTCCCTATCAGCCAACAATGATGGAAAGTGATCCACTGTGGTTCCATATGAGTCATAGGGTGACCAATTCAGATTTGTCACCTTTAGCCTTTACTCGTGGTTTTGCCGGACTCATTTGACCAGAGTCTATAACCTAAGTCCTTAAGGGGGTTGACCTGAGTTATCAAAAGAATGCTAGACTCACTGATCGGAGTCCATAACCCTAATCATTGGGGGGGGGGGGGCATTCTTGCTAAAGGAGCCCTTAGCCTTATACCCTCGACTCAGCCCATGTAAATAAACCAATAGAAATCTCTACTAGGATCCCACTAAGCTTTGCATGCTAGGCCTAATGCTATTAGTTTGACCTGACATTCACAAATGTTATGTCACTTCTACTTTCCATCATTGATTGACGTCATTATGTCCATTCTCAAAGACTGCTCACACTTAGACTATATGATCCTTATTTACCTTGCATAAGCTTGATGTGCAAGGAATGATAAGAATCATTCACCTCAATATGAATAGCCTATGAGAACTAGGAAATAGTGACATCTCTCAATGACGAAACCTATGAGCATCGTCCATTTGTCCTTATCAGATTAAACAGATAGGTCAGGAATTCAACTATATTGTAGACATTTATATTGAAAGAATCAAATCATAAACTATCAAATAATGCTTTTATGCCTCTTGGTAAACGTATCGAATATCAAAGTGGGGACATGAAACTGGACCCCTCTTATTAGCTATAGCCCCTACACATATGGGCGTGTAAGGACTATAGACACCATTTGTTACCCAACGACTGGTCCTCACATTAACATTATACGCTTACCTCGAGTACATTTGAGCATCGTTTCTTAGTTTACCTCTTGGTTCTCATCAATATAAATCAAAACAGCCTAGTCTGAGAGTGGAACCATAGTCCCCTGCTGATTATTGGGTCAAAACCCACCTAGGAAAGAGATTTAATAACCTCATGGAGCGATGAGGTTGGAAGCGAGAGCTTTTATGTGTATGGTTTGTTCCCTGTGTAGGAAATACTAACCAGTTTTATTATTTTTCTTTCAAACGTGCATATATAGCTTACATGTAAATAGCATACACTGACCATGATTTTTGCAGCCATCCTGTAGTTTTGCATAGACATCCCATCCATATATTCTCACCCCGTACCTTTATATGAACGTGTCATGCACACATGATGACTCTTCTACAACTTATGCATGACAAGCATCCATAATTCTTTCTTTTAGCTAACCCTTTCTCTTTTGTTGTGTTTTCACCATATGCATTCCTAATAAGGCTCCATACACCAATAAATATCTCGTGGCACATAACATAACATGCATTCGTGCTGTCCTTATTCCTCATCCTATGAAACATCATACATCCATGCATACATCTCACAACAATTGTACCCATACATGCATTTCATGATAGTTGCACTAACCCCATAATTTATGCAGCCACAAACCCCAAAGGGAGATCTAGAAATGGTTAGAATTCAAACTGGCCGAACAATTTGGGAATCAAAGTCTAGATGACCTACTCAAAGAGCATATGAAGAAATTCATAGCTGATGGTGGCTTGTTCAATATCCTTCGAGCTGAAATCAAGAGCATTGTTCAGACTAAAATCAAGAATATCCTCAACCAAACCCCAAACCTCAAAGATAAGATGATTTGCTTAAGTGGTAAGATTGACACTCCTAATTCTAAGTCAAACAAGCATAAAGAAGTCATGAGCATTGAGAATGATTGCAAATTTTGCTAAGAACATTGTCTACAATCCTCTTCCAAGACAGCAAGTGTAGCCGAATCCGAATTGGTAATGGAAATTTGAGAACTATCCTACAAGACCACTCAGTTTGAGGTAATGATGAAAGAAAACACCAACACCCTAATTGGAGGCTTCAATCAGTTTTTTACACTCATAAAAAAGTTCTTAAGAGATTATGAAGCTAAAGGACTAAGAGGGATTAACCAGAACATAGTGGGTTATGATCCATTACATCTAGAGTTCTGAGAATCACCTACAGTCAATCTTCCTACGACCTGTAGAAAATATTCAAAGTTCAACCATCCTCTCTCCAAGATCTTTAAAATGCTTCAACAAAGAAACCTTGTAAAACCCTATAAACCAAAAACACTACCAAATCCAATACCACTCCAAATAAACCTCAACCTATACTGCCACTATCACTAAATGCCAGGACACACCACTAATGAATGTTACACCATTGAACGTATAGTTCAAGATCTGATTGACTTTGGGAAATTTAAGGACCTGAAAGAGAGTCCCAACATCAAAACTATCCCTCTATTCAAATACAGAGATGTACCCCACATCGAAAACAAATCACTCCCCAACTATCCAGTCTCACTACAATGACCCTCTGAGATAGACCTTACCTCCTCTAGGACACATGAATCTCATGGAAGTAATGGGGCAATTATTTCATAAATCCCACCAGTCCTCTGCAAACCTGCATCTGATTATAATGAGAAGGAAAAGTGAAGGAGAACCACAGAAAATTATCCTCAGTGAAAGTCATGAACAAACAATACCCAAGCAGTTAGAATGAAGGAGATTAATAAACTTCAGATTAGAACAACGACCTCTTGCTTTGTTATTGTGCTAGTGCTGAATGTTTATATGGTTTATCAGACATCTTGATAGAATGTTAACTCCTTTGTTTGTCATTATCCTATAATCGCTGCAAGTGTTCAATTCTCGTCATAGATTCATTCAAAAAAAAGAAAAAAAAAAGAAAAAAGAACAAAAAAAA